>WHPZ01567325.1:0-14813 GCA_016617965.1 Macrosiphum rosae
AGAATAATATTATTTTAAAATTTGGTCATGTTTTTTTTACATAATGCATATTTTGAGTGCATAATTTAAAAATGTTAATGCATATAAATGCATATTTTTGAACTTTTAAGTGCATATTTTGACAATTTTTAGTGCATGAAGTTACGAGCTCTGCTTATAAGCATTTACGTATGCCAGCCTTCTGACATTAGATTAGTAACAGTTACAAAAAACACCTCTTTAGACTCAATATAACACATACTAAGAAATAGCCTTAACATTTTTTAATGTTTAGATTTCAATACAGTTAATTATAATAATTATAAATAATGAACAGTTACATAGTTGTTTTTACTGTTTTTCACATGTGTAATACAGAAAATTGTTTTTGTTATAATACCCTTTTAAATAGTTCCCAATTAGAAATATTAATCTAACCCTTTTAAACATTATATATATATATGTGTTTAAAATTTGTAATGATTCTTCAAATATAATTTATTAAAAATCCTAAAAATGTGATAATTAAACACACTTTATAAGTTAGTTTGCAGTATTATGCATATTCTATTTAGGTTTATTGAATTCTACTATTCTAGTTCCAAAATATAATGTTGCCACAATGGCCATGAATGCTATTGTGATTGATGGAGTGAGTCGTTGTCGAAATTCACTATTGGATGGTAACTGTAAAGATTATGACTGGGATTGCGGTTACACATGCCATCAATTGGGTTCTGGATGTATACTTGTACAACTTGGTCAACCATATATGCTTAGTTCAATGAGGTAGGTAGTTATCATTATTTATTTCACAGTTAACTGCTTCAACTATTTTGTGAGTTTAGCTTAAAGTGATTGCTAACTTATTATAGTTAAGAGCTAAATTAAATCCATTAGGCGTATCAGCAACATACACTAAAAGTTTTGGTTGTTGATGTTTCCAAAGGAACATTATTGAGTTTATTACATCTTTATTAAATTAATGATTTAATGACTATTACAGAATGCTACTTTGGGATTGTGACGACCGCTATTATAGTTACTATGTTGAAGTATCAGTTAACATGTGGGATTGGGAATTGATTGTTGACAAATCAAAAGAGCTTGTTCGATCTTGGCAACTTTTGCAGTTCAACTCTCGGCCCGTTGTATTTATTCGTATAACTGGTACTTATAATTCAGCGAATGAGGTAGGCCAGGTCTAGTAGAAATGTACAAGTAATACTCATATTTCTAAATATTTGAATGGTCAATTTTTTCTTCATAGGTTTTCCACTGTGTTCATCTAGAGGCACCGGCTCAAGTTCCATTAGACTTAAATACAGTTGAAGTCGAACAAGAAATTTCAAATTTACAAGTAACAAAAAAATTAGTAAGTAAAAATACTACATAGTATTATGAGTTTAGGTACAATATTATCTATTTATTATAACAAGAACAAAGTTTGATAATTGATACTATATGTCTATATCCCTTAGAAAAACTGTGGTTATTTATGAGTAAAGACCGGATTTATATGTTTTTACATATCGTAACTGGGTCTGTTCAGTCTTATGAGAGTAAAAAATGTGAAATATTCGTTCAATTCTGAATGCGTAGAAAAAAGTTTTTTTTTTGTATATTTGAGAATATTTCATGGGTTAGAGAATATTTAACCCATTTAGCATATTTTGGAATATTTCGTAAATTCTGAGAAAAAATTTGTATTTATTTTTAATTTTAATATTAAGGTACCCAGAAAGATATTGATTGAATATTTATATATTTTTTTTTCCAACTTTTTCTTAAGTGCAATAGTATTCCATTAGAATTTGCAACTTTTAATACCTAATTAATACCTCACTATTCAAATGATGTTGAAAAAAAAAATTAAAAATTGCATATTTAAGCAAATAATGATGTTTATTGAATATTTTTGCTTATTTTTTAAATATAGAAAAATAATGCACAATTTCAAAATGTATTATAAAATTATGATAAACGTATGTATAAATGATTGATTAATTATAAAAAGTGTACAGTATGTATGTTTTAAGAAAATGGCTGGTATGTATAATGCATAAATAATGTTAATATAATTTATTATTTATTTATATAATAGGCACAAGGCCCCAAAGGTGCAATTTAATTTTACACATAATTAAAAAATACAATATATGACAACAGAAAGTAATTAAAATTAACAGTTTATATGATTTAAAGAATACAACATTTTGAAGACACAATATAATTAATAATTAACAAAACACATATTAAAGATAATATAATTATAGACTAAATAAGGTAGAGTGCTCATTGGCCAAACACATTATTCGATCAATTGGATTATTCTTACCATAGTTAGTATGATGGGAAGGAATTACTAAAGGATAACATGATCTAGAAAAACGAGGAGGAACTCTAAAGTTACCTTGGGAGATTAAAGAAGGAGCATCATATGACCATTAATTAACTTACTCAAAATTCTAGATTCGCTCTCATAAGTCTATCTATCAAGGAAATCAGTCCAAGCTTATTAGAAACAGGAATTTAATCATGTTTAGTATGCTCTATTTTTAAAGTATTGGCAGCAGATGATAAGAAGCACTTCTGGACTTGCTCTATATGTGAGGAACCAGTTGTCGGATACAGATCCCACAGAATGGGGTTATATACAAGACTGACTAGTACACAATGTATATTAATTGCTAAACCGTGGGTGCCTATTTTTAGTTGTGTCGTAATTGTTTACTGTTTACTGTCTAAATCTATAATCTATGTCATGTAGCTGCTTTCATTTGTCATAATAATCCAATATCTATATGTCTTATGAAATTTATCCTCCTATTTCTAATGGATAGGTAATGCATGCAAGGGCGTAACCAGAAATTTTGTTCGAGGGGGGGGGTTTGGTCCAAAACATGTATTTTGTAATTTTATTGAATTTCGGTTTGGATATTTGGTTATATTTTGGTTATAATTCAATATATCTTATTTATAAATAAGTCATATTGAAGAAATTTCGGGGGTCTAGGCCTCCTGGACCCTCCCCCCTCAGATATGGCCTTGAGTGCATGTACACTTAAAATTTGTATATATTAAATATATATTTACATACAACCTGCCACTGTAGCTGTAATTTAAACTACTTAAATATAAACTATGTACAGTAATCATTGTTTTAATATGGATTACCGCTTTATATTACAGACAAAATTCTTAAAACCGAATAAAACATTATTGCTAAGACATAGCTTAATCTGTCAAAAACTGGCTTGATTATCTGTTATATTATATTTAAATAAATCAGATTGTCAATAAATGTTGACCTATTAGTGATCATTATATTATACCTACTGTAGATAAATTCTTTAGGCTAGAATATTCCTTGATGTTTTTTATAAAAAAATAAAAATATTACAATTCACTGTTAAGAGTAAAGGACAGAGCAATGCATTAAACCCCAATAAAACCTGTCGCTTGTGATAATTGTATGAAAAATATAATTATTTTTGCAATCTATGTTTTTAGGACAACAACGAATCGGATGAGCCTGAGTCGATGGAAACGCCACCAACCACAGCAGCAGAAACGTCAACAGCTGCAACAGACTGCCTGACCGTTTAAATCATCCATATTACTACATCATTCGCTAATGTTCCTCGCGTATTCTCCACAATAGACTGAATGTTATATCAAATTGTTATTTATTTTTTTTTTTCGTATAAATTATACAGCTATTAATTTTTCACTATTTGTAATTTAAAATTTTCCATTTTTGTAAATGGTTAATTGTTTTTAAATATTATTAAAAACTATTATAAGTTAACAGTTATCTTCTATTCTATATATTTATTGAAAATAATTATTTTATATTCTTGCACTACTCTTTCTTATATTCTGTGGAAAAACTTGTATGTATATTGTATTATTTTTAAAATAAATAACTATTTCTAAGGATTTTAATTAAAAATATGTTTTTTTCTTTGCTGTTCTTATAAAAATAATTAGTTTTGTCCTATTTTGTTTGTTGTAGTTGTGTTTTGCAGTCCACACATGGTGGGCAATGTGGGCTGGATACAATTATAGCTAACCAAATTCTTAAAATACTCTCAAAGCAGGAGCAATTTTGCTAGGTTAGTTCTCTTCTCTACTGTATAGTAATTTTTAATTCAACAATCTTTTTTTTCCGTATGACGCTATGTCTGAGAGTAGGCCCAAAGGCCTAGTTCGGACGCCTATTTGGCAGAATTTCCATTTGGGTACCTGTAAGTTTCTGCAATGCCCGGTTGGGGGATGGTGGTCTCGCCATCTAGACAGTTACCTGCCCTCCCGTGGCCAGGATTTGATACGACGCCGTAGTCTGCTAGGCCACTCCGTCCCCCAACAATAAATAATATAGCTATAGATATGAAAAACGATTCTGAGGGGATTAAACTTCAAACTCTTATCAAATAAAACTGCACATGTCTTTGATATTTTTAAATTGATGAACTGGTCACTTATGATGAACATTGTAACACATTTTAAAATCTTAACACCAGAAAAAAAAAAGTGCTTTGCTGTACAGTAGGTTACAAGTGGGTCACTGTATAATGGATAGTATTAAATTTGAATTAAATGATATAATATCATTGTATAAGAAAAACGATTCTGAGCGGAGACGGTATGTCAGTTAGTAGGTATAAGACATTATATACTAATCTATCGTATTAAAAAAAATTTACCTAAAATAGGTACCTGTAATAAATTCCAAATTAATCATATCACAATATCCATTAGGTACTTATAAAAAATTAAATTTCAAACGCTCATTAAAATTTTATTTGACTTTCTTATAGACATTTATTTCTTGATAAAGGTAGATAATCTTATAAGGAATCTTGTATCACATTTTAAAATCTTATATTTGAAAAGAAAAACTTTTACGAATTCTTAACTCAAAATAATTTGCTAATTTTCTTCACTGTGTAAAGCAATAGCTGATATTATGTTAGACCGAAAACCAAAAGATAATAGCGGCGGTCAATAATTTCAACGCAATACGACAATTGTCAATAATATATTATTTGAAGTTTTCCGGTATAACGTGAACACAGCATAACAATATAATTTAACGTATTAAAATACTTAACAATGATGATCATCAATACATTAAGTTCATTTTAGTTAAATAAATTGTTATTAATCAGTACCTATATTATATATGGCTATATCTATGTAAAAATGGTAAACACCTATAAACAATTTTGATAGCTCTTTGCGGTAGGTTTAGGTAATACGTAATAGGTAGCATACCTATTACACCAATGAAGTAGAGGTGGGTTAGATAGGTAGTATACTACACGAGTACCAGTATTTACCATAAATGGTAATATTTTCGAAATATCTTGGCTATTTTTGAGGGCTATTTATAGCCGTGAGAAATTTTTTGAATTTTTTTAAAATTATTGTCGATAACGACTTTTTCATTTAGAAAAAAAGCTTGAAATAGCAGTTTAAAATATCAAGGATACATAGTTATGATTATTTTTTATTGCATTTAAAGTTCAAATGTTGACAATATAATTCATCCAAATCCTGAAAATTTGCAAATTATTTTTCAGTTAGAAATTAATACAAAATTTTCATTTTATATTTAAAATTAGAAATTTTAATAAAAGATTCACAACAAGTTTTTCTACTTTTATTAAAAAAAATAGTTCACTGGACAGTATCATTCATTTTTTATGAGCGTTTGATTTAAAATTTTTTATAATATTTTAAATTCAGTGGTTTTTAATTATTAAATTTGATTATTAATACATCATTTATTGTGTGCTAGGATGACACCGTCTCCGCCCAGAATCGTTTCGTATGCAATAATTTATCATCGAATTCAAATCTACCACAGTAATACAGCCATTACAATAAATTCTATACTGCAATTCTGCCGTGCTAAGCGAAAACAGGATAACTTCATATTAATGGTTTTACATCGATAATGTAAAAATAGAGTATTTTCTATTAAAAGACATCTCAAAATGTAAATTAAAATAAGAAAATATGCGGTAAGTCCAATATGTTAGATTTTTTTATAAGCGAAAACATGGAAAATCCAAATAATAAGCAAAAACGTGGTCGGTACCTACCTATATCACATAAAAAATATTGAACACATGGAGTTATCGAGTTTTGACTTATATTATAATGGTTCAACCAACGTTGGAGAAAAAGGGTATTAACGTGACATATAGTAACAATTTAGGCTAAAACAATGTATGTCCAGAAAAAACTAAACGATAATCCGGTAAATCCATTATTATTATGGAGTTATCAATCATTCGTTTGGTACTACGATAATTAATTTTCTCCTTAAAAAATTATAAAATAAACAAATGAAAATTGTTTTAATTGCAACATTTTTTGGCTTGATTTTCTATTGCTATAGCTCCTATATATATATATATGACTAGAAGTCAGTACTAATAAGTAATATGGTGCTGGTAATTCAGTATCTATTTGAATTATCCTTCAACTCGTTTAAACAAAAATTTAACTAGGTATAAGTTTCGAAGTTTTTTTTGAATAATCCATAAACTTTTCGACTTTTTAGTGTCATTGATCGAGGTAGAATTGCATAAAGAACATAGCAATCAAATAAAGAAACCAATAACCGAAGCAGAACAATTGGCACTCACAATAAATTGAAGACCTGAGGGAAACAACAAAACATCTCCATATTTTGGTTAAAATCAGTTATTGATTGCACATTATCAAAAAAAAAAAAATAGTTTCGTTTGGTGCAACAACCAGACAAATGCGACTGTTAAATACACAGATGTCATTTGAATGGAGATGTCTGGTTTTAATTTTGGTGCAAGAACAGACATCTCCACATTTTTAATATTATAAATGGAGATTCCTGTTTTTGATTTTAGTACAACAAGACTGTCAAGACATCACCAAATTTTATATTTTGGTTTTGAGATCATAGCTGCACGTTATAAAAAATAAATATTATTTCCTTTGAAAATAAGTGATTTTTAACAATGAATAGTGATGTAGCCGATGTAGGTACCTAATTATACATTTTTTTTCATATTAATAATAAAATTATTCTTACTCATAAGGTCATAACGAATATATATATCATTTCTTAGTGTAACGACAATACATCTCCAAATTTGGTTTTTTTTTACAAAAAAAAAAAATTGATTTTGACAATTTGTCAATGGCTAATACTTCAATTTTTTGTTAATTTTTAAAACAGTTTAAATTGCATCTTGAACAATTTTATTAATTGGAAATGTCCTACTGTTGCCCTAGGATCTTCAATATATTGCTCAAAAAGTTATTTCGTTACAATAACTTATAACTAATAACTTGTCAAGGTACTCCCCAACACTGCTTTGAAATGATACAATTAAGAATAAAAATGTAAAATTCAATGTAATTTGGTTTTCGCATAAGTCATAAACCTAGCTACATTAGCCTAATAATAAAGGAAACACAATCTATTTTAAGAACTTCGTTGGTGCCATTATTTTTGCCGGGCGCTAATAA
Source organism: Macrosiphum rosae (assembly GCA_016617965.1). Classification (NCBI taxonomy): domain Eukaryota; kingdom Metazoa; phylum Arthropoda; class Insecta; order Hemiptera; family Aphididae; genus Macrosiphum; species Macrosiphum rosae. The sequence goes on from WHPZ01567325.1 coordinate 7,507, forward strand.
AACAACTAATTTTAAAGTGAAGGCAGCCGAATTCAGTTATAAATGAAATTATCCAAATTATATTTTGGCTATTGACGACGCGTATACAATAAATTATATAAATGACAACGTATAATATGTATGTACCTAATATAACTGTACTTATAAGCATAGAGTGAAATACTTACAGTTCGTGTATTATACAATTACAACGTAATAACGTGCCGCTAAGTTCACGGGCGCAGTGCAAAGGCCGGATTTGACGTAGTAACGTGCGCGGCACTTGAGCGGAAATTATTGCTCCTTTATCCTCCGGGGAATTTTTCCAGTACAAAAGGGTAGTCGAGTTGTTCGGTGTAACCGGTGTAGCATAATAACATTATAGACACACACATTTAATGGTTTAAACAATAATCATTGCGTACTGCAGCAGCAGTGGCGCCACTAGGGCTAACATTTTTTTTTTTTTTGGGGGGGGCTGTACCCCACACCCCTATATATTCACATAAAAATATAAAAAAATCATACAAAAAAAAATATTTATTTACTCAAATTTAATTTTTCACAATAATAGTATACTATATCTGTGGTAATCAAAATACAAATCTATGTTCAAAGTTTAAATATATAGGTTAGGTTATATTAGTACCTACTAACTAATCTATAATAAATAAAATTTAACTTAGGTATTTCATAATATTTATATTATAATTTTCAGGCATTAACAATAATAGCTTTTAAAAAATAATTGATCAATTAATTGCATGTACCTAGTTGTCAGTAACATTGTAGTCTGGGGGTTATTTTTCCTAGGGTCGGGGATTTTTTTCCGGGATTTTTATATTTATTAAAATTATGTATAATAATCTTACCAATATACCGACATAAATCGTTTCCTTCAAAAAAATACAGGCATACGGCTAATGATATTTACCATATTTATCATAGGCAATATAAAATAATTGTAAAGTTTAAATCAAAAGTAGATAATTACATTTTTTTCCCAAAAAAAAAAGTAAGAAATACAGTTTAATTTTTAAAGATTTATTAATATTTTAGGAAACAAACTAATAATTTATTTTGCGGGGGCTATTACAAGTTTTTTTGGGGGCATAAGGCCCCCCAAATGACCTTAGATACTGGAATTTTTTACTGGATTCTTATAAAACGTTTATTTTATTATTTTCAAAATGTTTTGACCAGTTTTGAGCTATTTATAGGCAATTTAAATTTATAATTAAAGTATTAGTTAGAATTAATTAGTTAATTTTTTGTAGTTCGTTTTCTATAAATGTCTTTAACAAATTTTCTATTTATACACCTAAGAAATGAAAAATATTAAAGATATATTGGCATGATTTTTGTTATAAGCGTTTAAAGTTGGTGTTACGGTTAAAGTTCCAGACCAAAATGCAATTGGCGCGTCTGGATTCCGACGGTTTGGTGACAAGGCGGCGGTGTTCAACAATGAACATCGTGGTCCAGACAAGTTTGGCTGCTGGCGATGCACAAACGGAGGTGGGTTGGCCGTCTGCCCACCCACCCAACGGAGCTGCCACAGGTTTCAGCCGATTCGCCGTCCCCGACCTGGTGTGGTAGGAGCGAGTTTCGGTTGTAGGCCCGACCAAATTTGTTGTGGCAATTGACGGTAGTCCTGAATTTAGGTTTTATAATTTAATTGTTGAAGGCGCCCGTAATTGCTACATCTAATGTAGAAATCAAAAGTCTTTATCGGTCAAGATGGCCAGATACATTAAAATACAGTGAAAACTCTTTACAACGAAAAACTCTATACCTATAACGTAAACATTACATAATAATGGTTGGTTTGCTATATAACCCATTAGTCAATATTACCTATGGGAAAATAAGTGGAGAAGCACTAAACGTCGACTTGAATGTTACTAACAGCTGGTTAATTAATGTGTGGCCAAAATTGAATGAAAAGTACACTCCGGATAATATTTTGAATGATGATGAGATAGGTATTTTTTACAAAATGACCCCAGATAAAACATTAAAATTCAAAGGGGAAAAATGCGTGGGATGTAAACTTTCTAAAGAACGTATCACTGCGTTTGTAGCAGCCAATATGAGTGGCACTGGAAAAAGAAAGATTATGGTAATAGGCAAATCAAAAAACCCGCGATGTTTTAAAAATATTAAACGGTTGCCAGTCATTTATAAAGCAAATAAGTCAGCGTGGATGACATCAATACTTTTTGAAGAAGAAATAAGAAAATGGGATGCAGAATTAAAGGGGCGAAAAATTTTGTTACTCGTGGATAATTGTCCTGCTCATCCCAAACTATCTAATCTTATGAACATAGAATTGCTATTTTTCCCAGCTAACACAACTAGTATCTTACAGCCGATGGACCAAAGTGTTATAAAAAGTTTGAAAGGACACTATAAAAAGAAAATATTAATGGAAATTATCGAATCTGATGGCAATGCCTCTAGCAATATGCTTAATGCTGTGAACTTCTTAAGTGAAGCCTGGGAAGAGGTAACAGCAGAAACTATACGGCATTCTTTTCGTCATGCTGGACTTCGAAGTTTTGCCAATGCTGAAGAAGAAATAGAACAATTTAAGAATGAAGATGATATATCACTGAGTGAGTGGATTACTCAGTTCAATACTCCGCATACTTTTACTCCTGAGGATCTACAAAACTATGTAGAAATAGACGAGAACCTAGTTACAACAATATCGTTAACTGATGAAGAAATCCTAAATGCAGTGACAAAAGACGAGTAGGAGCAAAAGGAAGATGAAGAGGAAGCACAACCTGACGAAGTCGTAATACCAAGTATTCAACAAGCACTTGATGCGGCTAAATTATTAGAAAAGTACTTATTGTTTCATGAAGATGATCCAAAGTTATCCCAAAACATGGGACAAATTCATAGAAAAATACAAAAACCGTATTGGCAAAATAAAAAAGTCCAAACTAAGATGACAGACTATTTTAAATAAAGTATAAATATAGTATAAAAATTAAATTATATTTAATATGCATGTATAATAATAATAATAATATGTAATTTAATATAATACGTAAATATGTATAATATAATGTAAAAATAATAATGTGTTTGATATATAATATTACATAGGTACATACCTTTATTCATAAATAATTAAAATTTTGTTTTTTTTTTAAACCCTCTCTATTACGAAAACTCTCTATAACGAAAGAAATCTTTTGGTCCTTTCAGATTCGTTATAAAGAGTTTTCACTGTATAATATAATTTACACTTAGTAAGACTTCCACCCAAAAGTAGTTGAACAATCACAATATTTTTGTTCGGGAAACGCTGGATAATTCAGATAAGCAATGTTTTAATATGTCTCCATAAGAATGTATATTTATGTTTTTGTTACAAATTATTTGATATTGTTTAAAAAATATTTTTTTTTATATATTTTTTGCTGAATACAATGCATATCAAGTATTGTATAGGTACATATATTGGTTTCGTAATTTTATGTAAAACTAGTTATTTACAAAACAATTGGTTACTTAGGTATTCAATTGACTGGTATAATATTACCTAAGACAATTCAAACAAGATGATTATGACTTACGAGTAATCATGAGTTTATAGTGATTAGTGGGGAATGATAAACCAACACTTCAATTGAAAATAAGAGGTAAAAGTTAAATCTCTCTATGGTTGGTCGGGTACAGTTCTCTGCGTTTACATGGTGAAATTAATTTATATAAAAATAAAATTTAACATAGTGAGTTATTTCCAGTTTTTAGGTGTAGTACAAAAACTTACTATTTTTGTCGAAAGCTATATATATGTAAGCTTTATACATAGAAAAGCATATTATATATTAAAAAAATGCCCACGCCACACGAACTACATAGAGAAGTACACAGACATAACATCAACATTTAAAACAATATAATATATACCGTTTTGTCCACCATAATATTAGACTCCACAACAACTATAGGTCGAAGTACTATACTCGATATATTATATAGATTTCAGATTAGAATATTCATAGGTAGGTAATAATATGTAAGATCGATGCACGCATGCGCAAATATAATATAATATATCGTTCATAATATAATATTAGTATATATGTACTGCGCAGTTGCGCCGCTGAAGGAAAGTGCACCGCGGCCCGCGTCCTGCGTTGTTTGCGGGAAGGAAGGAGAATAGAGATAAAGTTTTGCTCGACCGCGTCCTGCGGGATTACCGCCGCCGCGCGCAAAGACCTCATATGGAAACCATCGTGAGCGGATGACGTAGGACGGCTGTGGGTGGCGGGTCGGGAAGCATCTCGGAGTGGTGTATACATATATATATATAGATACGAATATACGCCAAAGTCCCTTATCTAAGCCCTACCCGGTTCCCTTTTCTTATATATACACACGTCCAAAAATCCTTTGCACTCCCCTCCACTGTTCCCGCGGTCTCGCGGTTGCAGCAGACGCCGCCGGCCCGGACCGGGACCGACGGCCGACGTTGAATGATGATTTTAACCCTCTTATCAGCTACTCATCCATTTCCCCTGCCACAGCGCACCACCACTATATATATTATATACGTTTACTACCCCCCGCCCGTCTGCTGCTGTACTTTGCCTCTTTTAACCACCCACTCGCCCGCCGCCGCCGACTATGGGTCCACGATCCTTCCTCAACGCATCATTCCCCCCGCGGCTTTTTAGATTTAATGTATCCATAATGCGATACCCCCGCCGCCAACCACATAGCCACCGCCACCGAGTTTTCCCGATGATCCTATCCTGCACATCCTCCGGGAGAGCGTACACACATGCACGCAGTCACCTCCTATCCACCCCCACCACCATCCCCACCAATTCTTATCGGTGGAGATATCGTCGTGTCCGCCAGCAGCGCACTGTATATATAATCACATGCACATACCCCTCACCCCAAGCACCCACAAGCATATATTTACACTGCGCACAACAGGCCTGCGTGTCGTGGCTTTTATATGGAAATTTCTAATCTGTCTTTTCATTAGCCAGCTATATCTCCGATGAGAGAGTCGCACCACACGTATATATATATATATATTATACCTACGCCGCCTGCTGCCGACACGCAGTCTGCTGTTTGTATGTGTGCGCTCACCACAAAAACCGCACTGGCTTTTCGCCTCGTCCCTTATTATTATATTTATATACATGTATAATAATATCGCGTTAAGTATATATATAATATGAACTCTACTCTCGGTAAATATCATCCACCGCCGCGGCCTTCGGGTTAATTAATATTAATTTCCTGATGTGCGTATATATATATAACGCGCATAACGATCACACACGAACGCCATTATACACGCTATATAATATTATAATATATATATATAGAGAGGAAGAGGCTGCGCATATTATTCTGACGTTAAGCGAGATATATTGTAATATATATTCTTAGCCGTTCAAGACTCACCGGGTGATAAGCGCCGTGTGTAAGAAGAAAAAGGGTTTTTCCCTCCCATAATGCTCTGTGCTAGACGACTGCCTGCGGCTCGTGTGTGCGTGGGTCTTATACGCAGTTATAGTACATTATATATATATATATTTATAATAATACATTATATGTGAATATATATATATATGCGTACTCACATTGTAATATCGTCAATGCAACGAACCACCGGAGGCTGTTCCGGAAGTCCGTGATGGATTTCAAGCTCGCAACGCACTATAATAATGTATAATATATACCGCAGAAGAATATAGCGGCAACATCAGCTTTGTCGTGTATTATAGACAATACATATTTTGTCTTCCGCGTACTTACTTCTGCCATTATAATATCGCCACACACTCAGACACACAGTTACACTCCATAATATTATGTATTTGTGCAATAATATAATATAATACTGTGCAAATGTTATGTATTATATGCATAATAATATAATATTGATGATTTAATGTAAGTTCACCGTAGTGGTAAGACATGGACTTAGGTAAAAATGACATAGATGATAAATTTTTGGACCAAAAATCATATAAACGAAGCTATAACAATAATAAATGACAAACGACTACAAAAAAGCGACCTAGAAACCTGGAACTTCCACTATGAATATTTATTTATTTTTTGTTAACAAAATATGTAGGTACCTATGTTACACTTCCAATATTTTACTTTCCTCTATAGTATTTTATGATTTTTGAATTTTTATTTGCTAAACTAGATATCATGGTGGATTATTTTTTATTAAAATTTTAAATCCCATATCACTTTGAAATACTTTCACATTGTCTTTTTCTTTTTCTGGCAAGTTCTATAATCCATATCATTTCGTACGATACAAAAAACAAATATCAGTAAAAATATATATTTTATTTAAACAAATAACCAACAGTTGACAATCTATCATTTATTATCTGTGTGCATAACCTTAAATAAACTATAATCGATAAATGTCAACGATAATCTGAACGGTAGTCGAAATATCCCACGAGTTATAATAATATAGCAATGATGGGATTGGGTATTCGGAGATAACCAAGTTTCAAATTTTCAACCAATTTTGCGAGATCGTATTTCAATGTTGTCACTTGTCACTTGTCATATTTTATTATCATAGTGCGTCAGAGATCGTCGTGTGGGTATACGCTCGTTAAAAACAATTCTATTGTATCATGATTTGTTGTATTTTCGTTGTAATTCGAATATAATATTGTATTTGTATGTGAAAAAATGTATAACGTCATCGCATTTATATGACAACGAAGTAACTTATACTAACAAAGAAAGTTGCTACTGAGTGCTAAAATCACGTGCTTTACTCGTGAGAGACTTCAACATCGCATGTACAATCTTCTATATACTTATAATAATATTATATTATTATGTACCTATTAGCATTCTTTCATTCATTTTCAGATAAATATAAGGTAATTGTACCTACTATAGATAGGTTCATAATAAATTCCAAGTAATATAATATTACCGCTATTTAATAAATTACGAATTATGATGTCCAGTTATCAAGTCATTCGTATAATAAATGATTGATTGTCATAATTGTGTGAGTGAGTGGTCCACATTGTAGTCTCGTCGCTACTCACGAAACCAATCTATAGTCTTCTTCGAAGTTAAAAGATTTCTCGTGTCTTTTATGTATCAAAATTATAAAAAAAATATTCTGATTAGGAATATTAAATTGAAAATGTGTGTTGTCATCTAATAATTTAGGTTAGCATTAGTGATGATAAATACATCTATTTTAGTAAACATTATTATAAGTTATACATTTATACATTTATGTGATGAATTTAGTACTTAAATTTAAATATATATCATTCAAT
>WHPZ01567332.1:0-17546 GCA_016617965.1 Macrosiphum rosae
GTATTTATATAATATATATTATTATGTTGTTTAAGCCAATACATTTTTTTTAAAATTTTTTTATTATTTCGCCCCCCCCATAGCCAAGGTTTGGAGACGCCCCTGTTCAGTCCCCGTTTTAAATTAAACAATGCGTCTGTTCTATTGCATTCAGGACATAATATAGAGAACCGTATTATAGAAAATCCCATTTATAATAGTACACGAAGTGCGATTGTATCGATTCTATATATTTTGTATACAAATTATTAAATTATGGTTCTATAGGAGCGCCCCCTCTCCCGGTGGGGGGGCCGTGCTTTTGAGGGATATCGCTGTTTTTTCAAGGTTCCATATTATCAATCTCGACTCTGGACACCAAAATCACCTATTTTTTAGGTAATTTTGTAATCGTTTAATACTATAGTATTATTTTGTTCTAAATATTCCCATGCCCCCATTAATAGAACTAAATAAATAATATACATTTATCCGATTTTGATTTAGTTTTCGCCATAGAATTCGTTACATGTCTTTTAAAATTGTCCACATAATATTGTTTGGTATGTATTTATGCTGTACTGTCTGTCCTCGCAAACGTTACTTTAAAATATATATATAAATAAAAATTAGATATGACGTGTTCATGACTGTAATCGATTCATTTACCGTCTTGACATTATCCAATATTATCATATTATTATAGCTACGTATTTATAGGCGTAGGGTGGTCAAATGTTTTGGTGGGGGCTGCCCTTTGAGGGGTAGACATGTAACGACTTTTCAGGGCTATTATTCAAATAGGCCCCAAACTACGTCTATGTACGTATTATTATTGTTCATAAAGATCGGTGGTGTCATCATTAGCTTCGATCTATACCTATATTATAATATTAACTCAGTAAGTCCGGACGACCGTTGTTTTATTATTATGAATTTATTGTTACATAATATGAAAAGACTACACCGAGAACGCGCGTCCGTAAAGATTATTATTTGTGGGAGGCTCCCATTTTCACCACTCAAAACTATCTACCGTAATTAATAAATTATTATTCTATTTTTATTATTAATTAAACAATTATAAACACCGGTGCACATCGAGGGGACCATTATAGGTATATATTACCAAATTCGAGCACCTACAAAGGCACGCTCAGGAATATATATATCATTATAATATCTACGACCTGCTTACCTAACGTGAGATACAACGTGGATTATATTTCTTCAATAACAATACGTATGCTGCAAGCCTGAAACTGTAGTTCACGCATTCACAAAACCAAATTTATTGAGTTATCGTTTGGTAGGTACAAAACGGGTTCCTATAAAATAGTTTTTATGGAATAAAAAAATTGATCACGATGTACCTAATATGATTGTAACGGCATGAAAAAATAAATAAAATTCGGATATTTTATTACTTCCGATCGCCTTGGCGCAGGGGTGTATACACTGCAGTAGTGTATATATGTACATGCAGCATACAATACAATGCAATAATTATCTTATACCGTATGATTATTTTCAGTTGAAACGATCACCCTCGACGGGGTTCTTCTAGAAAATAAACCACCGTGGGTCCAGATTTAGGTACAAGGAAATGGTCGAGGTTTCCGATGGGAGATCGGAAGGTTGCGCGGGCTGTATAATACGCACGCGCATCCGTATAATAATATGACATGCGTGTATTTATATCGTAATGTATTATTATTATTATTATTATTATTATATGAGACGATGGCGGACGTGCCTTACCTGTAATATAATATAATTATTATTGTATTCGCCGACAGACGAGCGGATGCGCACCGCGGTGCTCGTACAATATTAAACCGCAATGATTATATTATTACACGCACTTTAGCCTAGGTGTAAAACGATTTCGAAGGTTTATTTCGATTTTTTTTTCTTCTTCTTCTCTCACGTGTGTGCCCCGTAATTGAATTGCTTTTTTTTATGTCTTTGTTATGAACGCCGTTAAACGCGTACACGCGTTCACCTACCTGCGTAATTACTAATTAATATCCTTGAGATAAAATATAAAAAAAAAAAATCATAGATCAACCTGGATTATGTTACAACGAAATCGTGTAGAAATCCATGGTAGTTTCATCTCGTATATTATATACGCGCGCACACACACACACACACACACACACACACACAATATTATATATATGTGTATAGACATTGTTGTAATGTGCATCGCAGTAAAACCGATTAGTCATATTATGTTTTTTTTCTCTTTCCGCGCGCGGTTCAGTGCAATTTCAGTGCAGTGCAATGAAGTTTGCTGTGCACTCGAGTGGAAAAAGAATATATTAATATATATATAGCGAACGAGATGTGTTCGACGTATATGTTGTACAAGTATTAAGCACGACGAGTACATATTTAGACGCACTGCACACACGACACACACACACACACACACACACCGCTCGGGGATACTTATGAGGGGAAAATTATTATTCTATTATCGGTCGAACACGTAATAATATTACATACCTCGCAGGAAATAAGACACGAGACGAAAAATCACTATAATAGTCGTACAACCTATACTGAAGCTGGTGCAGTGTGTTGTTTGTATACACGTGTATATAATAGGTATATAGTTTCTCTGGGGATTATTAATTATTCGTTCTCGTACATCGCCATATCGGAGTCCAATATGTGTATAATAATAATAATGTTTTTTTTTCAAAACACACATTTGTTACGTACACTCGTTTGTTCGATAAACCTATTGAATACTTATATAGACAATATATAATATACGCGATGTAATAATATTGTTATTTTTCATAAATACCGAGCCGAGAGCATATTATTATTAATATTACGGACGGGGACCTGTCCGGATTCGTTTCGATAGCGTTACGAAATACAATCGCGTACTGTATAGGTACGATGGGTATCGTTATCGTATTATTATTATAATATAGTATCACCGCCCCCATCTGCAAAGCAAATAAATCAAAACCGATTAACCAAAACTTCTATTTTTATTAGGTCATAATAATAATATTACCATTACAGTGACTATATAATAGTTGAGTGTGCGACGCGTAGTCCGTCGTGCGTAGTATACTGCTGCAGCAATCGCCGAGGATAATAATATCACTGAAATAACATAATATTATAATATTATCATGATTAAATATATTTGTGAAATTATTCATATCTAGAACACTGGATCGCAGGTGGTTTTATGTTCTAAAAATCGTACCTATAATATTAACTAGATTTAATATAATGGACCCACAGGCCACAGGATACAACCACTCCATAAATTGAGGAGTTCAGTTGTGCGAGTAAGGGAGTGGGGGAGTTGAGGAGTTGATCTTCTCCAGCATCAAATTCTTCAGGGATGCTCCTGCACTTCCAGGCCGCACTGAAGGACCAGCCATCGACGAGTGCACTTTGAAAGTTGTATCGAGTCGCCGCTACTTCGTCATACTTACTAGCAGCGGACATTTTGCAATAAAGTCTGGTTCGTAATTGGCGTAGGATGTGGTGGAGGGGACTAACGCACCTCTGGAATTTCCTTTAGCCCCACATCCCGTAAATTTTTTTTTAGTTACATTCTTATAATATATGTTGTGTACCATAAACATAATAGCCCTCCATCCCTGTTTAAATTCATCACTCTACGCCCATGCGGTTCGTCCAATACTGCTGCTGCAGTCGTCTGTACCTATATTTTACAAACTGAAACTCCACAATTTCACGAATTGGGAAGGGGTGTCAACACAATATGTAATACATTATACATAAATTAATAAAAACAAATACTTCACTGCAGGAGTGTGCAATTATAGACATTTTCTAAACCATGTTCGTGGTGAAGAGAACTCAATAGTGGATAATGATTACATAATATATTGTTAACCACAGTGTACGATTAGTGTCAATAATTAATTTTTGCATGGTAAAATTGTATTGTTTTTAACATAAATAGTACTTCGTCTTAATCCCTAAGCAATGGAAAATTCAACGAGTGCAGAGGGTAGGGTTCTGACCGGGGGGGGGGGGCCCTGATATGTCTTCCTTTAACAAAAAATCCTATTTATCGCCATTTCAATACAGAGTCGATCAATTGTTGGTCATTTTTAATAGATATAAAATAAATTGTTAAATAGGTACGCCGATAATCGTAGTTTCAGTTATTTGGCTGATTTAGAACATTGTTAAACGTCTGCCACAACCGTCGTATGGTGTATCATCATGTATGATCGTCCACCGATTATTACCATGTTTATTACGGCCCAAAGAGGCTCTATAGATGACCAGGTGTCCGGGTTGAACACACTCTAGTGTTCTAAATGTAGACTAAATTTGAGACTAACTGTAATTCGTTGTAACCAATATTATATAAAAACTGTTTGGAAAAAAATTAATGTAAATTCACTCAGGTAAAACCATAACCGAACTAAAATCCTGCGTACGCTATATGCTGAACGAGTGCGTATACTCAAATGAAATTCACGGATATTTAGCTGCAGATAAAATCCACATAAACCGCAATCGTCGGTTTAATGGTAGAATTTTTTTTCGCCCGACTGCACCGGTCTACCTATAATACGCGTACCTCTAGTAAATCATATTATATTAATTCATTAACTATAACGAACTGCAACACTCGGCTCACGTGTTATCGTTAATAATGTACGCGTATTTGTTATTTCGTTAAATACCAGCTATACGCTGCTTTTACATATTTTATAACCGAGACGGATGTGCACAGAATAGACGGAAACGACGTGCAGCGTATTATACATATTACCAGATAATATATAGAGAATAGGGTTCACGAGAGTATAATATATATATATAGGAATATATTATATACACACAAACACATATATGTATATATTATGGTCAGGTATAGGTACTGTATATATATATATATATATATATAATATATCTACGGTGAGATATTATATATTTGGACAATAATTCACTCTCGGCTTTAAATCCGTCAAACCGGCCAGCCAAGAGGTTGAAATATACGCGTACATGTTAAATTTATGACCTGCGCGTATTTATGATAATTTTGTTTTACGAGTATTTAGATATTTTCTGACAAATTACATATTTCACGTCGGTTGACGATTATTTAAAAGCCCCATTTATAGGCATAGTAGTAGAGTGCCTGTATAATATTATGTACTGCAGCATAATATATTACGTTGTCTTTAATTTTCGTTTTGTTTCAACTATCGTTTGGTCCTGAGTATAGGTATTTAGAATAGGTAGGTAAACATTATAAGCGCACATTAGTGCACCATATACCTATGGTATGTGTTTGCGTGACGGTGTCTGCGCAATAATAACCGTTACGGCCACAAATAAAAATGATAATTATATTTTCGAGTGCAGCGAACAAGACCCACGTCACCCATACCTTCTATATTCTATATTGACATGATATTTCGTCGAATATGTAAAAAAATAAAAAAACCGAAAATAATGTGCCGAAATCACGAGAGATTTGGTTCGGTAAATAATACCTAATAATAATATGGAATATTATATTTTCGAGGGCCGTCGGCGTCTGCACAACCGCCGAGTGGATTTCGGCAAGGGGGTAAAAAGCAGGGTACCTATACCCATACCATGTTTACCGAAAAAAAAAAATAAATGTAAAACTTCGTGTGCCGCACAATAATAATAAGTGACATCACACGTCGCAACCTTAAGCAAATAATATTTATACTCGTCGTATTATATATTCCGTATTGGGGTTGCAGCGATCACAAAACGTATACACAAGTATGATAATAATAATAATAATATAATATATACGGTCGTAAAATACGAGACGATCGCAATATACCTACCGCAGCCTCCAGTATCTATAAATATATATATATGTATATAAAACGACGGACAGTATATATTATATTATATACTGCACACACACACACACACACACACACACACACACACACACACACACCGTCATATCATTATGTATATATAATATTTATATACTGCGGCGGCGGTGTGCATTATATTTATGTATAGAGGTAACTTAGCAGTACCTAATAATAATAATATATGAGAAAAGCATTTGCACGTCGTGTAAATATGGTCCTTTTGTGCGGCCAACACCAGAACCCATTTCACACGCGGTTATATTTTTATTGGCACAATATAACAATAATAATAATAATCGCGGACAATATAATAATATTATTATGTGATATGACTTTGTCTACCTATATCTATAATACCTATCTGTATATTATTATTATTATTACCGTAATATATTATTATCATGTGCTGCTGGTTTCTGCGCCATTGACCGCCCCTGCAGCACCGAGTATATTTCATATTATATTATTTTTATGTACGCGTTGCAGCACAACTATACTGCAGCAGCAGATATTTTGCATTATTATTATTATGGTTTTTTTGTCGAAAAAAAAAACCCATATAGGTACAAAGAAAAGTGGCGTTTGGCATATTATAATATAGGTTTTAGCGTTACACTATTATATAGTAAAGGTGTCGTAAAAACGCTCCCCGCGAGTGCCATCAGATATCGCAAAAACCGATTTCTGCAACAATGAGAGACGCCCGGTCGATGGCAAGCTGCAATCGTCGCGATTCGTGGTCGCGATACCGCGGTATCCTCGCGATTACAATATTATATTATGATTATTATTATTTTTCTTATTATAACGGTGATATTGTGCTCCTCGCGTACACGACGACGATTATTCTTCTCATAGTAATTTATATTTCATATTATTGTCATTTTATTTATTATCTCGTCGTTCGTATATTATTATATGTGTGGCGAACACCCAGCGCACATCGCATAAAATATTATCGTGCATCTACATTACACACACTCATAAAAAAAAAAAACGAGTATTTTTTGTACGCGCTGTGATGTACCTGAAATTATCTAGCTGCACGAGGGCGGTGTGTTTTAAACGCACGGAGACTTTAACGGCCGCCGTTGCGCGGTAATAATACGATTATATTTAAACGGTTGCGCACGCAATAACGCATCATAATAATATTATATGTGTATATTATTATTATATTTTGTAACACAAGCAAGCAGAGAATATTGTAATTTGGTACCCGACGTATTATAGGTAAATATACATTCGTTAATAATAAAAAATTGAATTAGCGGCGCGATTATAATATTATAGTATAAAATGTTACGCGAAAAAACCCATGCGAGATGACGAACGATATGTACGTTTATAATAACATAAGAGTCATCGAAATATTATCCGTATCTATAATTTAAAATCGATAAATTCCAATAGACGTCTAATAGATGCATATTGTATCTATTAATACTTGTGGCCAATACTCGGATGTACCGACCTATTATTGCAGATGATGAAACAAATTACATTTTACGTAATATTATGAAATATATAACTATATATTTTCTGATATTAAATCATCAGCATGTTAAAAAATTCGGTTAATAATAAACTCATAATAATAAAATATTGTTTAGCTTTATTTGTATTAATCGTAAAATACATTTGAAGCATCCTAATATAGTGTGACCCACTGATTCCCGGATATCTTGAATCTGGTTCCTCGTCTAAAAACTGTCGAAGAGTCCACATATACATAGGGGTAACAGGTACCTACTCTATAATATAATTTAATAACTAATCGAATCATAAAAATCAAAGAAATGTAATAAACAACCAATCTCTGGATTTGCGAATACCCTTAATACCTATGTACATGATTGAAAATTAAAAACGATTTAATATTTTATTTTATAGCGTATTATCCAAAATATTTGTTCAAATTTAAATTATTCAATACAAATAATGTGTAATATTAAATATTCTCATTTTGTTTCATACTACAAAATGCAGTTTTTAAATAATTATATTGATATATTTCTTGTATAGCTATGTTGGTTGTGACTCCTGAATAGATTTCATAAATATGTTTACAAGAAAATTGCATTGCGTGTGTTATATGGGTATTATAATTCAGTACAATTTGTTATTATACTAATAAGTACCTAATAAGCTATTGAAGGAGCTACGAAAATATTGTTTAAACCGTTAAGAATGAAAAACTAACTTTTTTGGTATACATAGGAATGTTATATTTTTTCAAATAGCATAATATTTAAATTGAATTTGCTAAAATAAAATAAAATAATGTTTTAAGTATAACAATGATTTCCATTTATTTATTTTTAATATTAATGATGCAGCTTATGAGACTATGAGACAGTTAAAAGTTTAAATGAAAAGCTGATTTTACTCAATGTATTAAGAGGAATAATATAGCTGTAGGTAGATACGTTTTAAAAATATCGTACTTGTCTGATACAATTCATTTTTCACAATATTTTAATTTCTTCAATATGGTAGTATTCCATATACCTACCATTATTATAATGTCCACATTTTCTCTTAAATACAATTGTAAAAGTTAACAAAATTGATTGAGTTATTCGTATACAAATCTAGTATAAACTGATTATTATCTCTTTTTACGTGTAAACTATAAAGTAGGTATATGCGGGGCCGGATTTAAACTTTAATAATAAGGGTCCAGTGGCAAACAAGATTTTAGTGCTGAAACTACAAATATAATTCGACGGTACACACCTTGCAAAAATAGTGACACAACTCAAATATTACCATTTTCGAGATTATTATGAACATTTTTACCAAGATACCCATTATTTATGACGTGCAAGAAGGACGTTTAAAATAATTATAAAAATGACCGCAAGATAGCGTTAATTTATTATTCTCTTATCCCTTAATCACTAAGGTAGAGAGTGTCACAAATGCGACACAAATATGCCAGTTTTTATTGAAAATAACTAAAAACTTTTTTTGCAACAGCGACACAATAGTCAAATTAGGAAATTATTGTTTTTAGACTTTTTTTACAATAAAATGTAATTTTTATTAGGTAATTAATAATAAAATATTTGTTGCATGCATGCATATATACTAACCATATTATTATTATTGTAGAATGATCAAAATAGCAAATATAGTGCGAATATAGGTTTCAGGAAGAACATCATTACTCAAAAAAGAGATTAAAATGGAGGTGATTCTAAATATTATGCACAAGAACTTATGATTTTTAGGATGCAAAATAATCACTTATGTTAATATCCAAAAACAAGTTTAAATTTTAAAAATCCGAGATCATTATACAAGCATTGCAAGAAACGAGAATCCTTCAAGCGGCTGTACTGGAAAATCTACTTTTTTGAGTTGTATGCACTATTCGTGTTTAATGAAATAACAAATTAACAAATGATGTTCAAAAATGCTGATGGTAGTAAAGTATAATCTATATTTAGAGAAATTTGGAACTGTTAAGTTAGAGAATTCGCAGTCTACAATTTATTTACACAGCAATTCATAACGAAGAGCCACTAATAAAAAAGTGTAAATGTAAACTGGGGCGACGATTACCTTTTTGTATGTGAACTCGGCCCAGAAATTACTGGCACTAAAAAAGGTTGATTATAAACTCGGCTCAATAATATTCACGGATAAAATAATATAATAAACATATTTCATCTGAAAGTAATAAATAGGTAATGCACCAATATTATAATATGTATAACGTATAAACATATTATATTTTATATTTTAATTCTGCTATAAAACGAATTTCCTTACTGTTTAATAATATATAAGAATGAAATACTTTTTGTAAGATAATGGGAAGAATCGCATCATCGTGGTGTCCATTGTCATCTAGCTGGGTAATGCTAAATGTATCTCAACAATATTTTAAGACAGTTAACAATTAGATATGCGAAAAGATCTGAGCATACTATTTTTATTCGGGCAGGGCTTACACGTCAATCATTTTTACTTGAAAAAAAAACCGGGCCGAGTTTACAGTCACCAATAAAAAGACCCGTGTGGCCTGTGGCAGGTGTTATTATTGAGATGTCTTCTGTAAAATTCGGCCATGATCATAATAAGACATACCTAATAATATGGCTCTGTCTATGCGTGTGAATATTGGCAAGTTCAGTGAGCTTTTTAAATAGTTTTTAATTATTTATGAATATTATTTTACATTATAGATGCGACGATTCTCAAACAAAATTCTTAAATGATACCCATACAAACTGTGATAGGCACTTCATAATCAACGGTTAATCATAATGATATTACGTCACAGAGAGTTTTTGCCAAACCCTGCGAGATTCTGTACATACGACGCGCTAGTGCTGGCGCCAGCGATCGTCACTATATAATATAGGTACTTACTACCTATTATAGTGATTTAGAATAGCTGCTGCCGAATGATAAAGATAATAATATATTATATGATGCATATTATTATAATAAATGGTCCACGTGTGCGTCTTCTGTATATATTATTTTTACACGGATTATTACACACATACATATATACATATTATACTTATTATTATTATTATTATTATACAATACGCCGTGAGGACGACGGTCGAGCAAAACGGAACTATCGCTGCGCTGCGCTGTAATGTGGTGTGGCCAATGATTTGTTGCTCTTGGTCGCACGTTTCGCGTCCGATTAATCATAATATTTTACTTGGCGCGTATTACGCTCGTCTCGAGAGATTTTATAACGATTTTTTACGCTCCTCGACGTACGCACCACGCGCGTTTATACCACTCGTATACCGCATAATATATACCTATAATATTATATATTATATACATATACCTATAGGTACATGTTATTACAACGTCGAAATGACTCTGCGCCGCTCGTACATATTTATATTATAATATTATTATCATACCTGCTCCTGTTGTACACGTGCAGTGTACCCATCATTGCACCCATATAATAATATCGTGTACTTGCGATAAATTCATCTCATGATGTGCACATCGTGCGCAGTCTTTATACACAAAATGTCCGCAGACACGATACGGTATAAATGGGTTTTTTTTTTATGTATTCATTCTATTTTATTATATTTTATTATGAACATTTATATGGATACAACTGGCGTATAGAAATTCGGTCGTCTTTGAGAGATTGCGGATATCCCGCGAGTGAATCCCGTTTTCATTTGTTACCTTTTATCACAGCCCGAGTACCTCCCGAGTGCCTCTTATCGACGAATTATAACGAATTTCCCGAGTACCTCCTCGGTCCGCAACTACAAATTTTGAGAATCAGAACCAACGATCACCGTAAAGGTACTATAATACCTTCATAATTTTTACAACAACGACTGTGGCAATTGTGGGAAATGGATATTGACTTAACACCGATAATAGAAACAATTTTGACAAAACAAACTAATTTAAATGTGTTATGTGTAAATATGGGTGCAAGTATGATTTAAATTAACTAGGACCTATTAGGGCTAAGTTCAAAATATGATCTTTTGTCTTGGGATGTACTCGGTTGATAACTTATTTTGAACGCACTCGGAAAGCTCCCTGACGATAATATTATGATTATAGATAACAATATAGAAATCATGATATTATGAACATTGAGCAGCCCTCAGTGCACCAGAGCGTTAAAGTCTCCGAAAAATAACAAACTAATCGCGAACGTCCGTTATGGTGAGATTATCAGTACGCTGCAGTAACATTGTAATATTTTATGCTACAAATTTCGGTCACCGCGTGGTTGGGATTATGATTTTTTTAGGTCCGTTATTTCGCCAATCAAGTTATTTAAAATTTAAATTGTGGCTCGGCGCCGTTCACAAATCTTGAACGCGTCAGCGATGTCCGTCCGTACATGTATCGTGCTGTTGTTTCTTGTCACGGAATCGCTTGAAACAGACTTAGGAAATTTATAGTTTTCAACAAATTCGCAACGTTCAAATAACGATGGTAGCGCTTGTTTTCCCTCTAATCTATACGATCAACTATATATTATAATAATACATAGTATACCATATAATATACCTATGTATTATAATTGTGACTCGTTACGACTATTTCGTATAAACATATACATTCGAACATATAAATGATGTATGCGATTGTAAAAAATATGTTTCGGCTGAATGAAGGGAATCTGCAGCAGTGTTTATCAGATCACCTATCGCAGTATTATAATCATATACGAACATATCACTATTATAAAATATCCACGAGTGTACCTTTAGCATAATAATATTATAATATAAGAGGTCTTCTGCACAAAATCGTTGTGTAAACATTCTCGCGGGCGATGATTAATTATTAGACGACCGCAAGTATAATATTATTATAATTTTGACGACGGCGCGCGTACCTCTATTCGCATAAAATAATATTATAATAATAATATACCGTCCTGCAGCAGCCCGCGACCCGTTTATGGGCGCACGCGAGGCGAACAAATTGAAATAAAATATCTACCGAATATAATCGATTTATATCGAGCCCCGGGTGATCGACGTAAACATATTTTGTACATAATATTTTATAATATGCATCATGACATATCGTACTATGATATTATATACGCTTGTCTGTGCCTTTATGTAAATATTGTTATGATATTATACGTGTATAACACTTTATCCTGTACACTACGGTCTTCGACTATGACGAAGACGACGATGGCGACGATAATAATGATAAGATTCGAATACAAAAAATGATGTTCAGACATTCATCATGCGATATTGTGACGACGATAATAATAATATTATTATATCGTACATTGCACATGCGCAATGATATTATTGTACAGGGTGGAACAGATATAACTGACTTTTGGAATAACTTTTGTTCTAATCAATATTTAAAGTGTCTTGTTTTTATATAATATAATTTATAGTCACTTGCGCTACACATAATATATTATTATTATACAAAAAATTATATTTATTTTTTAACACTGAAAATAAAAAAATGTATTTGAATTTCTTTAAGTATATTCAAAACAGCCAATTTGTGAATCTGATTATAAGAACAATTTTGATAGTGAAAACATTTATCTAAGTCTATTTTTTAGAATTTTTTAAAATATCAATATTTTTTTGATTAAATGAATTTGGAACGTAATTACTTGCTGACCTGAGTAAATTTCTTAAATTATTTACTAATCATATATTTTGAAAAAAATTTGACATAGATACGTTTAAGTATAGCATCATTTTTTTTTTTTCGTCAAGTCTTTCTGTTACACCTTGTATACGTCCGCGTTCGTGAGTTCGAGCGCAGTGCTTGCGTGAGCGAGTGACACGAAAACAACTGTTTGCGATCCGAGCACATCATCTCGTCCTTGTCGGATCCTTGTACATGTACGAAATCGCATCGGTATCCGTTTATAGGTATACAGAATATATATATATATACCCAGTGCCGTGTAGTACGACATCACACGCTGATATGCACACACGTAACCACCACACGCGCAGAGATGATCTCCGGCGATATATATACACAGCTGAGAGCATCTGACACGACAAATTACATGGGCATAATGTCAACGGTCAAGGAAACAAATCAAACGCACATGTATATAAATGTGTGTGTGTGTGTGTGTGTGTGTGTGTAAGTCGTATGTTGTACCAGTTATACATACATACTTCTATAAAGTATTATTATCCATCTCGCGTGTATGTATAGTTTGTACGCGTTTGCGTGCGCGTGAGAACTATATTAATGTTACAATACGCCTAAATGAGTATAGCAAATTAAAAAAATAATTAAAAAAACACATTGTAAAACAGTCAACGTGTTTTGGAGTGATTCGTTTTTATAGCTGTTATTACCATTTAATTTTATTGCAGCAGGGACGACGAGCGAAAAACAATCGTACATAATAATATTAAACATAAAATATAATATTAATGTACACGAAAACGAGGCTACACGGATTTCAGCAGGAGCTTCGACAGTACTTATATGCGATTAAAAAAATAACTCATTATTATATTATTACTAGTTTATACGTCCGCCGCAGTGTTTTCTGAACAGAGTATAGGACTACATATTATTATAGGTACGATTCTCTGCTGAAGTACGACTTACCATATTATATTATTACAATGTAAACACTGGTCGAAAACCGCATTAATTTTGGTCGTCATTGTTGATGCGCAATAAAATATATATGACTCAATTGCGTCTAAAATGGTACACTATAATTTATGTACCTATCGTATATAGTATATATTGCGTCTCGTTCAAAAAATATCTCGACTTTGTGTGTATATTACATGTGTATTATGTATAATATTATGTAGGTTCGGGATAATTCACCAACTATATGATCGCTCCTATATTCGTTCTTGTAATAATTTTTAAATTATCATATTGTAGCCCATGTCATAAATTACAAACTCAAAAACTGCTCGTTTGGATTTCGGTATACTTACAAACGAAATGATTATCTCCTTAACGATTTATGTACCTATAGTCAAATAAAATGGTCGTAATATATTTTTCAAAAAAGAAGTCTGTTTCACACTTTCACCGTGCACTGCAACACAAAAAACATTTAAGTATTTGAAAATATAGACCTATATAAGTAATAGTAAGTATACCTACACACAATAAATTAAGCTATTCCAAAAATCTTAATTCGGATTAAAGGATTAAAGGGCATATCGAGCGTGCAGTTCGGTGAATCATCCGCTGCAGTGCAGTGTAATATATGTTATAGCTCATAATATGTATATAACTTTGTTATATACCTATATAGGTGCGGCGTTGTTATTATTATTAGTATATAAGTAAAAAATAATAAGACGCTAATACTATAACGAACAGAAAATAATAACCGGACACCCACTCGAGATATTATGGTGTGCTGCAATAATGTTATTATTATAATATTATGTGGAAAATATCGCAGTACGCGCGTGTACCATAACTTAACAAGCGAGGCGAATGACGATAATTTATATTTTATTTATAATTGTTTTTTTTTTTCTGTCGCTCGTGAAACATTATAATATATAGATGGTATTATATACGACACAATAATGGTGTACATAATGTACTCGACTATTACCGACTACATATTATTATTATAATAAAAATATATCTGTGGCTCAGAGCGGCGCAGTGGCTGAAATCAATCACGTGACGTGATTGAGAGTAAGCAACTGCCACTAGTTCTCGGATGGGTGACCACCCGGGTTCGTAGTGCGCAAAAACCTTGCCACACATACACGTGTACCAACCGTCCCAACCCTACTGTACCAACCCTACCAACATACAGGCTAATGACCTCAGTCGTCGACGCCTTAGACTTAATAAAAATAAAAATACATTATTAATCGCATTCTTTCGACCAAATAATATATCGTATTAGTGCGATTCGTCGTCAGATATAGAACGTTTTAGGAGCTCGAGCCCGTTCGACACAATAACAATATTATATTATGTTTACGTTAAGGTGATTTTCTGTCTTTTTCTAACACACGGGGAAGTTTTCATTTCAACGTTCCGATTGATCTAGTGAAGGGATAAGAATTCTAAAAACCGATTTGAATTTATCGTCATGTCTATCCCTACTCGACATCGACTTTCTCACTTTTTTTATTTTATCCCCCTAAATCTTAAAAAAATTGGTACTAAAAAAGGAAACGGTATATTTAAACTTTTGAAGAAGTTACTATCTAAACATTAAAGACAGGTGGGAGATTCGATCTCGAGTAGACTTGACGACATATTCAAATCAGTTTTTAGAATTCTTATCCCTTCACTAGATCAATCGGAATGAAAACACGTCTAAATTCCCAAGTCCCACGTGCGTTGGACAAAGACGGAAAATCTCCGCTTCCAATTCCCTCAACCTGACCTGCAGTGAGCTGCAGTGACCGCGATTTACCTACCTATACTCGAGTAAAAATAATATGGTTTAAAGTCGAGGACAACCTGTGGAACGCCGTCGCACACGAAGTCCTCGTGCTTAACCGCGACGTGCAGCACGTCTCCGCGGGACTCGCTTTGGAATCGCGGATTTGTATTATTATTACTGAACGCTTACAAAACTTCCTTTGTGCGTAAAAACTTGAACGATACGTCGTCGTCGTGAAAATACGGGTAATATATTATTATTATTATGTTTATCGCGCGTGCGGGGAATGAGTAAAAGCATAATAATAATATAATATACTATCGAACTGCAGCGGTTTGGCTCCGATGTCTGTTTAATTAGCAGACGCTGCAGACGTATACGCAGTGCCTACGTCTTACAATATATTATATACATATATAATATATTGTGTGCAATAACTGCTCCGCGAACGCATCTTTTTAACGAAGCTCGTAATATATACACATAGGAGGTACCTAACCTACCTATAACATACGTATAATATGTAGGTACATACGTTATTATTGTTGTGTTGTGTTTGTATAATAAGCGCACACGATGTACCTACACTCACAATAATGTTTTGTTTATTTTTTCTAATTAAACCGTACACCCTAGGTACCTATCTATATAGATATAGATATACAATACGGAGTGGTCGGTGTTATCGTTATTATTATGTATATAGGTACTTTGCGACCGTTGAATTCCTATCCCACGCTATTCGTTTTCGAAATGATGTTTTAATAATAATAATAATAATACTTTAGACCTCGGTCGTGATGCTGCTGCAGGAGTGGAGAGGTGCTCAATGTTTGGAAACTAATTGATTAGAACTATAAATGCATGGAAAATAAAATTAGAGAACGCTAATGTTTAGTAAAATATTTTTATGGAAAATAAAAAAATAATTATTTGAAAACAGGTTTGTCAGAAAATAATTAATAGAAAAATAAATAATTGGAAACCTAAAATCGTGGAAAATACTGTACACGGTACAATATGGCTTTAAAACTATATTAAAACAAAAATGGCAACAATATTGTTTTTCGATAAAAATGGTCTGCCTGTATTGTTTACTCAATCCAAATAAATATAACCGAATAATGATAATAATCCACTGCAGCATTGACAATAATATAATTATCATATAAATAGTAAAAATTAAGAATAACGTTCTAATGCAGCTGTTTGACCTCACATACAGACCACATTCCATCCCGTTCCCCGATTTGCGTTCAAGTTGACAACTCCAAGTCGGTGGACTTGACCAAGCTAGAAAAAAATCATCTCCAACCACTGTATATCCAGTTTCCACAAGAGTTGAGATAACCTTTTAATAATAATTTAGGATAAAAATATTTATCGTGACTGTGACCAGGGCTCCGCTTCTCTTTCTTTTTGAAGGCAAGCCAATTGTCACCACCACATCATCGACGGTCTACTACAGATTTGCCAATTTATAATGATTTTCCAATCCCAGAAGGTCAGTTGGTAAAGAAATATTCTTATTATTGAATATTAATTAATACAGTTGTATGTTTTTTTTACCGATTTACAGCATTAATAGATAAATTCTTATACGTAATTATCTAAGAGTTTATTATATAGCTTTGTTGCAATCATTAAGTTATAGTTTAATAGTATGGGGTAACCCTTTAGACGTATGCATGCATAAACTCTATGTTACAAATAAATGTATTGTTGATGTTTATATCGAGAAAACCATAATTTATCAAGTTGCTGATTTACATAATACAGTGGCGTAGCCAGGGGGGGGGCTG
>WHPZ01567349.1:6518-34421 GCA_016617965.1 Macrosiphum rosae
CCCCAAAAAACCTAGGACATACATTTTTTTTTTTTTATTAGCTTCTAGTTTAAACTATATGATAGCTCATGACATACAATTTTAATATGCTATATTACAATGGTCTGCTTGCATTTAATATATTCACCCCCCCCCCAAGTCAAAAGTTGAAATTGCGCCTATGGAGTTACATCTAGGCAGTAAAACAATAACAAACATCGTATGGGCGTGATTATTTATCAAGCAATGCACCGATGGCGAAAGTGTATAGACGGCGGGGTGGAAGGTAGGTATACTCTCTGTAGCAGGTACGTCGTCCTGGCACCCGGAACCACCAAAAGTCAACCGATCGATCCCGGACATGTTTCATTTTTTTGTACCCACCACAACACACACGTGTTTCAACCATTCAACCTTACCGTTCCAAACCCCACAAAAAACCCAACAATCAGCTAATGGCCATAGTCACCGGGCTTAATAGAGATCAATTAAAAAAAAAAAAAAAAATTGAATATAGATACTAGGACCGTATACTATAGTGCTATATTATGAAATCTATCACCTACCACGAGCAGCGTGAGCAGGTTGTAAACACCTAATAATTATATGAACCCGAAAAGTCATAACTTATATCACCCACAAAATATAGTTTAAATGTTGTAGATCATATCTACGGGCGAAGAATCACCTAGTCATTAGGTTCTAATGTAATTTGATCTTAAAGTAATTACAATTAAGTGGATAAACCGAAAAATAAAGATTTTTAAAAACACCAAGCACTGAGTTTTCAAAGCAGACGCTGGGTGCCAGGACGACGTTTTTACAGCACCCGGACGTGGGATTCGATTTTGAGTAAAAGTGAGTGGGCAACAAAATTTTTTGAGGAGGGTTCAAATGGATACAAATCGAGTACAAAAAAATCAAATATGTCCGGGATCGATCGGTTGACTTTTGGTGGTTCCGGGTGCCAGGACGACGGTTTTACAGCACCCGGACGGGGGTTCGATTTTGAGTAAAAGTGAGTGGGCTACAAAATTTTTTAAGGGGGGTTCAAATGGATACAAAACGGGTACAAAAAAATGAGATAGGTAAGGGGGGATTATGATGACTTACGGGTGCCAGGACGACGTACCTCTCTGTAGCAAAAAATAAATAAATATGTTTCCGTCAATACTTTTATATAATATGTAGATTATATAATATAGATACAGTTAAAATTTAACCTCGTATAAAGCCTGCCAGTCTGATAAAATTTAAACCTGGCAGACGATTGTATTATACGTATATATTATATATTGTCTGAAACAGAACAAAAGTCCATGGTCCACGTTTAAGTCCACGGTTAAAAGTCAACAACTACAATGTACAGTCAGACATTTTTATGTTTTATCGAGGTGAAAATAATTTTTTTTTTTTAAATTATTTGGTCAGCTAATACAGTGACTTCCAGACTTTTGAGTGCATGACTTAAAAATTTTTAATTTTACTTTCCGCTACATTTACCAAAGACAAAAGTAATAATTACAAACATGATTTTCATTTACTAACACTAAATTATAATAATATAAAATAATAAAAAATATGAATAAAAATAGAAATTACATATACGAATATATAGATAAGTACTTAGCAATTATTTGTACTTTACAATATTTAAATATTCATTACGATTTTTTCCTGATTATTTTTTGATATTTAATTATTTTAGAAATAATTGTTGTGTTTTGAAAATGTATAAAATATAATCATACAGAAATAATTATATCTGAGTTAGGCACTCCCGATCCAATGTTGATTAATTAGTTAGTTAGGACCTAAGTTTGGGAACCACTGATCTAATATCGATTGTGACTATTGTGACATAGCGATGAGTGACGAACTGATGACTGTTTATTGTATATTTCGGGGACCGATCTACCGGTATTGGTGATTTCCATAATGAAACTCGTTAAAATATCATAAGCGTCGTTCGCGAATTTTTACAGTTTTTACTTTTAATGTCCATGTTGATAGGCACTAAAACGCTGTGCAAGCGTACCCGTACTGTAAAATGCAAATGTATATTGTATAATATAATATACGAGTGGATACCGAGAGAGATTAGAGAAATCTACATATACCAGTAAATATAATATAGTGACATGACTTATCTAGACAATGTTCGCCAAAAATACAGCTTCGGGTGTCTTGATTTTTGTTACACTGTAATATAATATATGCATTAATGCGATTTATTATAATATTTAAAACCCGTGCTTCTCTTCGCTGATTATACTAGAGATGGAGAATTTACGTAAAAAAAATATTGGTAAATTTACTAATAATGTGGTAAAAATGGTAAAATAGCTAGATCTTAGAACCATTGTTATTTTTTTCTATTAAACATTAGTAAATACGATTTGTATTGGGTACTAATGTTGTATACCTACTTGTTAAATCTAGTTCTTTCTAATAATAACATTAATTAACAAAAAATTTAAAAAATGTATCTAAAATATAATAATATAATATTATCTATTGTTCTTTATTAGACATTAGTAATTAGTAAATTTTATGAAATATGAATATTTAATTATTCATATTACAATTAATAAATAATTTAAATTAAACTAAACTATCAAAACTCACATAACCTTTATTAGGTACTTTTTCAGTCAAAACATGTATATTTAGACTTAACTTTTGTATTAATAATAATTAATAGTGTATTATCAATATCATATTATCTGCCTTCTTGGTATCTGCGATCTGCCTATATAAAATGATTCCTAAATACCTACTAATATTTAATGTTCTAAAATATAGTAGGGGCGGCAGAATATTGATACTATCTATAGTCTATAAAAAACTATATAAACAATAACAAGTATATCAATATTATAAATGATAATATCACAGTATCAGTTGATAAAAAAGATATCTCTTTACAATTATTCAGACTAAACGTTTTTGATTTCATTTAATTAGAGGGGCCACACAACATTTTTATTGGTAAAAAATAGTTTACCGGTAAAAAAAAAAAATGGGTAAAATTAACAGCACTCATATCTCTAGATTATACTATCTGTAGGGATAAAAATCCCGACGTTCGGAGACAACAATTTTGACTGACAACAACCACGGTGGTGGTCGGTGGGAGAAGTATAGGTACCTACAAGCGCAATTTCACAATATTATACTATAATGACAATAATAAAGTACAATAATAATATAATAACAATATTATAATAAAGTATAAAGGCAAAAATGATATTTCATAATAATTCAAAACGATCGTGATCGTATTTTTTCCGCAGAAAATGGTTGGTAGTCCCAAAAAAAATTATTTGCACGCATCGCAATATTTGTCGGCCGACGACCTAAGTTAGTTGCGCTAAATGAAAAAGAAAAAAAAAACGATTACTGCATATTCTTCCCAAAGTGTAATTTAAAATACTTAACACACAATATTATTTGAAACACTGTTTCCGGCGCGCGCAGTTGAAAACGAATCAAATATAATATTACGTATTATGCTATTATATGAACAATTTGTTTACGACGTGGTGTTATTCAAATTTTTATGATGTTATTATTTACGAGTATACGGGCAAGACATCTGAAAACTCCGTGCATCGTGCAAGTTGAATTAGTTGTAAATTTAACCTAAAAACTTATCATTTTTCAGTTATCGCGTGAGATTCAGATAATATAATAGTATACCTAACTTATATTATACAATGTGATTCGCCAACCAGTCTTACTTATTCAAATTCTAATTTTTGGAATTTTTAATTATACTAGTTAGACAGTAGACGCACCATATTATTTTTTTTGAAAATGTTGATGCGTATAAATCAAAATTTGTACTAGTGTTTTCTGAATTACTAATTAAAATGTATGTATTAACTAGGTAGCTACTAAGGATAACAATCATTAAAATAGTTGCACTTACATTAATTATAAATTAGATATAATATTCAGTATCTAGGTGTAGTACAACTATAGTATCTACTTACTATCATAATTTATAACTTCGACAATATTTCTAACATAAAATGCTAATGCTAATAAGTTATAATCTACTTTAATTTTCAAATCATCATAGCCCCATTTATCTTTTTGCCTATTATCCTTAGTATTATTCAGAAACTACTCGTTTGAATTTCGATTTATAATATATTTTATTTAGACCTACCTTCCGAGACGTAAAATAATAATCTGACTACCTTATTTTTACTGTAAACTGATTGTTTGTTTAGCAAGTTATTTTACCAAGTTAACATTTGAAAAAAAATAATAGTTTATATCGACACAGGGTTGGTCTAACGTACGTCCTCAAATGGAATAAAAAATGTAAGTATATTTAAAAATACCATATGTTACTTTAGGTACTCAAGATTTCCAGTTAAATATAATAATTTCATAAAATATTTGTGGTACACTCTGTACAATATAGGTATATGTAATGTTATTTGGAATGAGGTATCCTTTATAATCAGCAAAACGTCCTCAACATTACTGGCTTATTGCACCAATGTCCTACGGGCCTTGAGTAAGACTCAAATCTCATAAGATAAAGGATATAATATTTTCTATATTACGATGATATTATTAAGGAATAAGTATGATTTTTTTAATACACAAACACCCTAACGAGTTATATAACAAGATGCGATGTCTTTAATTTTGATTGGACTTCGTGTAAACTATAATATTGTTATATTGTATCAATATATAATACAAATTAGCTTAGTAGCGAAGTATTAACTATAAATAACAAAATACTAAATAGAATTAATAATCTTCTGTTATTTAAATCCTCACATTCTGTCATAGTTATTGTACAGTCGATTGTAAGGCACGCAACATGTCACAGAACAGCTTAACACACAAAAAAATTGGCAATTGTCAATAGTCCTAACCTACTGAAATATTAATGATTTACCTAAATACCAGTGCCAATCAAATATGTGCTATCGCAGGATATTTCGTTCATGGTCTGATTTTCCTGCAGCTTTTAGACGCTGCAGAAAATAGCGTAATTTTAGAGGGCTATTCCAATTTGGCATTAAAAGTTACATTTTATTTCTAGAACTTTTTCTCAAATACAACAAAAATAAACGATTGATTCTATTACAATCCCAACATTTTTTTTCGTAACAAGCGATTTGACCGAAAATGATAGTTAACCCCTTTCATAAATAAACGATTTACATTAGCTTTAATATTATGTTACTGTTATCTAATATGTTGGTCCACCCAAAAATGATAGGCTGTCCAATTGCCTATTATAGAGGGTGCGTGTCGATTATACATTTATACGTAATAATTATATAGGACTAGCGGTACTTAGGTATATAAGGAAAGAGCAAAAACCTGAAAACCGCTATATACAAATCGAAGATCGCCGCTCCCACCTCCCTCGACCGACGTCTCCTCCTCCTAGTCTTCGAACACCGGTGTCAAGACTCGGCTCTCTCTGTGTCTTTTTCGCGCCCATTTACACCGTAACCGTCTTTCACCGCGCGTATATACTACCGCGGTATGCGTCGCAGCGGCTTTACGACGGTAACCGGCTGCTAGACGCGACGGCTGTATTTTATTATTATTTTTATATAACAATAATATATAACACTATACACAATTTATACAGACATTTTTACCATCGTCCATCCGGTTCAGTGGTCGTTTCTCCACCCGAGCGCGCGCATGTTCGCCAATCGGTTTATACCTGCAATATCGTGGTAGCGGTCGTCCGCAGAGCACGCGTTTACCTCTATTCCGACCAAAGAAAGAATTACATTATAAAACACATACAACAGTGCGATATCATTATTTTAATAACGTGCTATTGCAGTACACATTATTTTCCGCCATGGACGTCGCGACCGGTTAGAGCATTTCGTTTTCTTAATATTATTATATTATAATATATCAATATTTATTCGCTATTAACCCAACAACTGAAATATCCGTCGCATATTTTTCTGAACACGTCGTTGCGACGTTTTTTTTTTAAAATATTGTTCTAATACCTAGTGCGCACACAAAAATACAAAAAAAAACTCGCACGTGGACGGAGGGTCGTCTTTCGTCTCCGACGCAAGATGGATATCCAATTCGAAGACTTGACGTACGAGGTGAAGCCACGGTTTTGGCAAACCAAAGGTCAGTACTATATTGTTATTAGTTTTTTTTTCTACGCTATGTATATTTTTGTGAACTTGCCAAAAACGAGGCCAAATGTCAATTGGTATATTTTGTCTCTTATAAGTTATCTTATAATAATATGATAGGCATATTGAAAAAAAACTCAAAAACTTCTATATGTTTAGTTCTCTTAAAATATAACGTTTTAACACTCACAAAAATATGACAACCGTGGGGTATGAAACCATATTATTTTGAAAATAATTCCAATATAAATTACCTTTGCACCGCTGTGATTTTTATTTATTGATGTGTAATAATAAATTGTTAACTATTAAAATAATAAAACAATATAACCTGATTTGACTATATGCTTATGACATATATAAATTATAACTGTCGGCTATATATTCATTATACATATAATATGACAAAATACGGACCCAATAGTGTCACGTAAACATAACCAATATACAAACCATAGTGTTGCAGTTTGCTACACCGTTTAGTTCTTATAGGTACAATGAGAAACCCCGAAATAAAATCTGGTATGATCCACTGGCAGTTTATTAAAAATTTGATCATAAAATTACAATTCATAAATAATGGCGAACCTAGTTCATTGAGTTCATTCTTTTTCGTCATAATGTCCGTTTTTGAAACGGACGATAATTTGTTGTTCAAAGAATGCCTGATGTTATCTCATATTTTAAATAGGAATACTCATTGAATCATTCCTGTTCATAATGTATAGCTGCCAGCTGCTGATAATAAATGTTTTTATTTTATATAATAGTACATATCTGTCTATCTATATAAATATTCGGTAGGTTGTATCTTATATGTAAGGACTATATATAAAATAACGTTTGCATGAATAACCTACCACAAGACTTGCTTTGTTCTGCGTAAATTAACTCAACAATGAAACGTGTATTCTTTTTCATTAAAAAAAGTAAATAGGCGATTCAGTGTTAGGCCGTAGCCTGTGGGTATAAAACTATAAGTAATACAAGGGTTACATATACGTAATATTACTATAATTATTAGATACGCGTGACCATATTAGTGCCTATATTATTATACATTTATACATAATAATGATGTGATAGTGGCGTGATATAGTGGGTCACCGAGTGTCTGCGTCTATTGGTTTTAACTTATGTCTGTGTACTTATTTGACATTAAATGTGTTTGTTATTAATCATATATAAAAAAAACATATACCTACAGAGCGACAAATTAAAGAAAACGACGATTGACTATCGTTAAGAATACTTGGTTTGTATCAATACGGTACAAATGTTGGTGACACGTTTTTATAAAGTGTATTATAATAGTCTCTAGAAAACACAATATTTGAAAAAAAGTAATTCACCTCACGGCTTGCATTAGTTATGCAGTATTTTCGGTGTTTTAGTTATGGGTGTCAGTCATTGGTGAAATACAAAATGTGCAGCCTGGATGGTGGAAATTACCCGTGATAATGTAAGATACCTATCATAGGTAGATCATTTCCTGGACCGTGAAAACACTTTTAGTGATATTACATCTTAAAGGATATGCCCTTAAAACATTCGAGAAACTACTTGAAATTATACAGTTTGTGTGTATACTAAATAAACCAAAAGGCAATAAGTATAAATATAAAATATAGGTACGATATATTTAAGGCTGTGGTGTAGATCGTAATGACAATTTTAAAGTTTGAACTATTAAATGGATTCTTTACGCGTGGAAAGAATAATAAAAAAGCATGACCTATAGTTGGCATGGAACCAATTTGTATAATGTCTATAAACAAAAACAAAAATATTATAGCAGGTGTGACTAAATGTATCCGAATACAAATATGAATCGTGCGAATTCTCTCGTCCACATTCTTGCATTTAAATCACTATAGTCTATAATATTATAATACAATTATCTATATAATATTATAGGTAGAAAAACTTACGCCATCAGACTATATCGTCATATTGCTGTTTGTTTATCTTTATACATAGGTGTATGGTATAATAATATTATGATCGTTTGTTGTGTAGATTCTCGGTTCTCGATATCACGTGACTCGAAGACAGCGAGTATAATCATTATACGATTTAAAATGTTAATTTTTGTAAGTAATTCGAAAAATGATTTTTATTTTTTACACTCGGTAACTGCTAACCTATAGACTTATATCTACTACGTTTTAACAACAGTCATTAGAATCATTCGATGCTCAGGTGCAAACGACACATTATTGAAGTTAAATTAATATCCAATTTATTATATGAACATTATTTTATATATTTTCACAGAACAATTACATTTATTATATTAGCCGAGAACAAAATGTCTCAATAATAGCTCTTTTTTTCATTGATATTTTATTAAATCACGATAGAAAATTTTTTACGTTATTTATAAATATACGTTTTATTACATTTGATATTTATTTGAATTATTTTGAATGTATTTAATTATACTAATGATACGTTATTATACTAAAAATTATAGTAAAAGTATATATTATTATAAATGATAAAAAATGTTTGGAGATAATAAAAGTTATAATGATTTCACCTAAGTATTTAAACAGTAAATATTATATTTATGTATCAACGCTGAGATGATTTGAATTCAGTAGTTTTTATATTTTATACTTTTCATTAAATGTATTGAAATTTTGGTCCATGATGGGCCAATGCAGGATGTACATTTATTCAAATCTAGCGCTGTTGAAAACCACTACACAATACACATTTAGATTTACTGATCACAAGACGATTACCGACTTTCGTATTAAAAATAAAGTACGTGCTGACTGCTGAATACAGTCTTCCTGAGTAAATTCTCGACTCTCACCTTCGAAATGATCACCTAGGATACGTTCTGCGCCATCCATTACTCATATAGTCATAATATTATGACTATATTCATTATTCATACTATACTGCAGTATTCATATATACCTTATACTACAGTTATACGGGGGCTGTAATACGTAAATGTGAATTTTCTACGTACTTATTCATGAGCAAAAAATAACTATTTTTTTCTTCTAAAATAATAATAACGAGAATGTGAAAATAACGATCGTGCAGTGCGTAGGTCGACTCTCTTAGTCTTCGAACAAATACGTGCAGGTCGTTTTTACAGCGAACGCACACACGAAGATACATTATCAGAACATAATATATTGTGTTCTAACCAGTAATAACAATATTATATTATATTATACGCTATATACGCCTAAATATGCAGATATAAACCACGTAACCACGTTTACACAACTGATGATGAATTTAATTGCAGACTTTATGTCTCTATAGTTGTGTACTTGTGTGTATTATGTATACACTATAGTCTATAACACAGCTGCGGTGGTCACGGCCAAGATGGTCGCGTCGTTCCTATCGAATATAATAGAACCGCAAGCGCGAATACCGCAACTTCAGTTTTAATAATAAAAACAATAACATATTATACATTGATGAATTATTATATGAAATTGTTTTCCCGTCGTACATACGTGATATTTTCTAACAAATAATACATTTTCAACCATCATCCGATTATTCCGATTATTGTTCCATAATCAACACGATAACAATATTATTAGGTACCTATCTATAATTTTCCCTCGATTTCGTACGTCTGAAGTAGTTGAAAAGTGAAAATAGTACCATAGGTACTAGCATGGTTGGAGATTTATCAATATTTTAGGGGGACTTAGTTTTAAAAAAAATATATTTTATATATTTAAATACTAAATAGGAGAACAAAGCCCATATTATTCTTACCCCTTATTTAAGTTTTAAATATTTCAATCATCTTTATCATAATTATTAAATATAGCGCAATGAACTTTGAAAACTCTAAAACTAGACCAAAGTCTAGTTGATACTTCCTAGTACATAGTACAACACTATTTCACTCATACATTGTGATCCGACGAGTTTTTAATATAGACTGCGAAGCTCTTGTAATATCTTATTAAGTATTGAATAACAGTATTAATATTTGCAATAAAACGTCGATTGTTTACTTCATATTGTAACGAGAAAGCCGAGTATATTCATTGTTTACATTGTGAGCTCGATGACTACATGAGGTATAGGTTATAGACCATATTTTAACGTCGTAATCAAATTACAAGGTAGGCGGCTGAATATACTATTGGACATGAACTGAAATGAAAGTGAGAGTTCCTTCATTTATCCTTGTGCCAGTCATATGACTAAAGTTCAACGTAAGGCTCATTATTTTTTTTATTTTCTTTAAACTAGTTTAACCTGTTGCGCACCATACAATGATTTCAACGTTTGGAGTTCCTATATTTGTATATAGATACCTACATTAAGACAATAAACGATGATATATTATATAGGCAATACGTATAATATTCCGGAATCGTAAATTATTAATTACCATCGTTCGTTCGAACATTTTTTGTTGAATGGATGAAACTATTCGATTACGTGTTTTGACTGAATAGACGGGGAATATAAATCATGACGTAAATAATAATTGTAAGACCACATCACTGTACACTGTATAAGTGTGTTTAGACATTCGTCATTCATGGATCATCAGCGTATTAACTTACTGTTTTCAAGTACAAGTTGAGTACGACAAAATTAAATTACTAGGTAGATTATTTCTCTTGTTTTCTAAAAGATAATTAGTATTATTTTATATTACATCACAAGTAGCTATACCTCATAGGTTTCTTCAAGAATATATAATAATATTTACCCTTTTGCTGTGAGAGTGTGAGCCCGTATGTTGTCTGCTGCAAAAAAGTATAATAATATATTGCCAAATACACACACACACATATACACGTTATTTTCTGATTCATCGTCAAATATTTCACCATAATAAATTAATAAATAACTTTTATTTTGATGTGTGATATTTTATTTGTCGAAAATGATTGATATTTTATGAATTTATCGTTTTACCATCGGATACAGACTACAGAGTAAATAATAATATATGAATTAATTTTTACAAGATTATTAATAAGTTAACTGCAGGTCAGCATGTCTTACCATAACTATTTAGTATCACGTCATGTCGCCATGTAGAATACCTGTGTTGTTTGATAATATTTGACTTATATATTAATATAATAATATAGGCACCTATACTATATTTAAATTCTATACTATGGCAATGACATTATAATTTAGTATTTTGTGATTAATATGTCATCAAATAAACTATCGTTTTATTTGAAAGTTTCAGTAATTCAAGTTCAGTGTCAATGTCACATATATTATTACAATAATATATAATGTTATATTAATAGAACACGTCATATAAACGTTTACATATTATAGCTATAAATTAAAAAATAAACTTGCTATTTGTAAAGAATTGCATATTAATACGAATTAAATATTTAATTACGAGTTCAATTAATTAAATAGGTACCAAGATGGCAAGATAATGACAATAGAGTAAGAGTAACGGATTATTATACATCAATAAGTAATAACTCTCCATTTCATAAATCATATACTACAAAGTAAACACATTTTCAATTTCATGGCTGTGCGTGATTTTTACACATAATTATAATATGTCAACAAAATATTGCATATTAGTTGTTAGAATATAATATATTTTATTACTTACAATCAGCTAATTATTAGAATACAATTTTTAAATTTGTATTATATAATATTCGCTACATTTATTACATTTATAACTTATCTAACTGATTAGTTTTTAATATTCGTCGACAAGCAATGAATACTGCAGTATTCTTTTACACGGCAAACAATTTAACAACCTATAGGCTATAACTGAAGACATTTGGAACTGTAGCGCACGACAATTGCAGTATAAAGATAAAAGGTCGTAAAAATAAACCCACCGGTCCAATATTCTAATAATGGTGAAAGCAATTTGATTTGCTATAGAATAATGCTATATAAATTATAGGATCATAATATATTTATCGATAAATAAATATCTTATGCACACGCAGTGTATACACAATTTGAAATGTTCTGAATATTAAAGTCATTGCGAAGTAAAATATTATGTATAATATTTGCATTGGTTTTGCATATCATATTTTACTGTTTTTATTTTTATTTTATTATTGTTCTTAATAATTAACATCGGCGAAATTGGCCATTAGTTACAATTTTTTTTTTTTTTTAATTAGGTTAGGTTTTATTTTGTATTAATCAATATATTTTGCTATTAATTATTTTTGAATTTCACTTATATTCGACGTCTACCTATAGGTTATTCATAAAATATTGTAGCAACTGAACTGCATATGCGTATAAAATATTATAGAAAGTTTATAAAAACTACATATAACCGAATAGGTACGACTCGTAATTTAGTTAACTATAAAGAACGCTAAATATTAATTAATTTTGGTTGTAAGATTCTAACATCTTATAGATTTGATATGTTGTGACAAGAAAAATTAAGTTTGTTTTCGCTTTTATAAACAGAAATACATATTATATTTGTAGATACTTAATACTTATTTGTATACAATATACAGAAATACATGTAATTAATTTAATTATTAAATTTCAATTCATGTTTTATCATCGTTATTTTTGTTGGTGCAACTTTTCTAATATTTAATGTAACTTACTTATATACGTGATTTGCATATTGATCAGTTCACGTGACACATTGTAAAGCTTTGGACTTTTGAGTTTTGGTTTACCTAGGTATACGTCTTAATCTTACCTTTAGGCGTACAATATGTAGGTAGGTACATATACACGCAACTTCATTCGACTCTAAAATTGTAAATACCAATACAAAGCATTACGCTTCGAGGGGAGCAATAAATAATAATTGGTGGAGATTATTAACAGTAAAAATATTAAAAAGTTTTAAAATAAATATGAATAAAATGTAAACAATAATATTAATAATAATTGCTTGCATATTTTCTTATACTCTGGTATGATTTTTTTTTATTAATTAACGCCAATCGGCAATTACAAAGTTGGTAATATATAAATTCAATAACATACATGATATATATAATAACAATTTATAAAATATATTATAAAAATATAATATTTAAATTATCGAAGAAGACACAACAAATATTTTTTTGATCATAATACTGTAATAACGTGTGTTGAACGAATCCTTACGTGTTTTGAAAATGATTATTCATTTCGACAGACATATCCGAAGATGGCAAAGATTATATTATTCGGTTTCCGGGAGGGGAGAATCCGTCGGTTTCAATCGGAAACCGCAGTTTGCTTTCACTTTTTACGTCAGATTAGTTTCACATGTACAAGTTCGTAATTTCAAGTATCTTTACGTATAGATTATACATAGACAATACTTCAAACTGTATAATATGTCATCCCTACTTATTTTTGTTTTTCACACTAATTTAGTGTATTAAGTAATAAATATTGAAGAACATATCTAATATTATAATAGTGTGATACTATCATTAATGGATCAAAGTGGCATATTCGTTGTTCAATAAATAATAATACTTATAATATTCCTTAATTGTTTTAAAAATGTTGTAACTAGAAAATTGTTTACGATAGTTCTTATGAAATAGACAATAGCAATAATATTTTATTCATAGTTTTATTTTTATAAAATATGAAATATGCTCTTTTTAAACGTAATTTAAATATATTATTACGACATTCCGTGTACAGTTTAAGGAACAACTCAATCTGCAGGTCAATCAACAGTTTGTAACATCGAATATTATGCCATAGTATATAGGTAAAAACTAATAGGTGCCTATATAAATTAGCAAAATAACTTATTATAACAATGTCAAGATTATCAATAGGTATAAATAGTATGATAGTCAATTGGCATAGTGGTGTTATATTCATTATTATATTGATAAATATTATAATGTTATTAAGAATTAAAATATTTAAAATATCAAATAATTTGAATAAGAACCTCATTTGGCAAGAAGCCGTCATATTTTGTTATCTTAACTATTTCAGTGGCCTGAAACAAAATTGAAATCTTGTATAAATCTTCATACCTTAGTCTATCATTTTCTTGCATGCAATATAGTCAATCATTATTCATAAATCATAAGCCATAATGAATAAATACATAAATTCATTAAGACGTCACACCCGCATGTGTTGTCTCCGTCTTACAAATGTACAATATACCAAAAACTGTTTTGAGTGGGACAACTTTTATCTTTCTGTGTTTGTAGTAGTGGCTCCAAAATTTCTAAACATATAGGATAGAAAATTATCTATGCAACATAGTACCTATATTTTAGATAGCATAAATACAATAAAAGTTATTTGCTTCTAAACATTTCGTTTTTTATTTTTTCATTTCACTTATAAAAAATGATTGTATAGTGCTATTGAAAAAAAAGTTCTTCTGTACGGGTTGTGAAAATTTGGTAGTTCTACAAAAAATATGGTGCGAGAAAAGTTGTCCCGCGCAAAACAGTTTTTGCTAGTTGTACATTTGTTAGACGGAGACAACACATGCGGGTATGGCGTCTTCTTAACTAAATAATCTACAATTTTTGAAGATATTTTTTAACATTATTATTATTTTATTATATAGTATCACACACGAAATATTAGGAACCCAACGCCTCATTTAAAGGCATTGTTAAACTTTTTGTATGTCGATTTGGCTTGTGGAGTACAAATATTAGATTGCGTCATATTTGGCATGTTTGAAAAAATTGATTGAAATAGCATACTTTAATTGAGTTTAATATGAAAGACTTTGTTCAAAAGTAATTGAATAAACTGCATAATATATTCTGTTATTCTGTTGTTATTTTGTTTGTAGTACCGCCAAGAACAATACTGAAGTCGGTAAATGGACGATTTTCAGCTGGTGAATTATCATGCATTATGGGACCATCGGGTGCAGGAAAGAGCAGTTTACTTAATACACTATCCGGTTACAAGTAAGCATTGTTTTCGAATTGTATTTTCTTAGGTTAGTTTAGGATGCGTATTTTAAATAGGAAATTACTAATAGGTTTAATTGTTTAAATATCAAATGATCTTCGAATACATATTATGCACTATTTGTTGTTAATATTCATTAATCACTATACAGTATACACTATACATATAATAACTTATCAGATGAATCAAAATAAGACTGTTCTTATACTTATGTGGATAAAAAATAACTTTAACTTAAAATGTACTTGTATTAATTAGTACGCTTTAAATATAACCTGGAGGTACTGTTTACTTAACCTTAAGCTGCATAGAACCCTTTGAGCTCCAAATAAATATATTCTATACAACAGCATTTCTGATATGTCTGAAGTTAAAAAGTTTTGAAATTTCAAAATAATTAATTTTAAACATAAAAGTAAATTCGTTGTCCTTTAATGTCAAAATACGTTACATAAAACACTTTTAACGTCCACACGGCCTGTTATTATAACAACTATATTTATTTATTTATTTAATTTAGTTCAATTTCCTTCAGACTGTGAATATTTTAAAATGTAGCTAATAGTATCTTTATTACTAATTTATTTATTATATTACTCAATTTATATATATATATATATCAATTTTCCAAATGCTAAAAAATATGTAACTCAACAACATTAAGTTAGGACAACTTACGTCGGTGAAACTTTAATTATTAAAATATTACATTTGTTTTCTATTTGATTATAATTAAATATCGATAAAATGTGCATATTACGATGTTAGAAATAATGAAGTGTCTACAGTTTTAAAATAACTTATTAATTATGATTAACGTGTAATATTGTCTACTACAGACTATTGCTATTATTTTTAAAAATAAACATTTAAAATTTTAAACTATATTTAACGTAAGTAAAGAATGGATTCAAAATCAATTTTTTTTCTTATATTGACATTATAAATCAATTACTATACGACTATATTATTATACCAATAGGCAATAATCAAATACTAATACAGATGACATTACAAACTGCACATACGTAACTCGTCTCAATTGTGTAACAGTTATGGTACCTAGGTGTATCACTAATATATATTATTATTGCTATGGTTAATCACTGGTTCAATTGGGTTGAAAGTGGAAATGAAATATTTGCGGCTAGTTTAACGTAAATGAGAATATGGCACAAATATGTAAATTATTTGGATCACTGAATATGTATAAAGATTTAAAAGGAATTATAACATAATATTATTATACAACCAATGGTGTTTTTATTTTTCATTTTCGATGGCTTTTTACGAAGCAGAAATATTTTTTATTTCCTAACAAAAAATAATATTTGGGGTTTCTCGATAGTTTTTATTTATGAAAATTGTAATAAAATATGGTATAGACGTATTTTAGTGACCACTTAGTTGTTATAACGATAACCAAAACAACATTGTTTTGTGTTGACTAATCATGAGGTAACGTTTCAGTTATAAAGGTGTAAGCGGGACTTTGAAGTTGAATAGTCAAGTCAGAGACGAGAAGTTGTTTCGTAAGTTATCATGTTACATAATGCAGGAAGACAAGATTCAGCCCATGTTGACTTTAAATGAAGTGATGATGTTCGCAGCGGAACTTAAACTATCCAATGGTACACTGACCAAAGAAAA
The DNA here is from genome assembly GCA_016617965.1 of Macrosiphum rosae. Taxonomy (NCBI): domain Eukaryota; kingdom Metazoa; phylum Arthropoda; class Insecta; order Hemiptera; family Aphididae; genus Macrosiphum; species Macrosiphum rosae. The sequence continues at coordinate 23,207 of WHPZ01567349.1, forward strand.
ACAAATGATCGTGAGTACAAAACAATAATCAAATGCAACAATTAAATAAACAATACAAATTGCCTATAGGCGTTGGTGAAACTATAGTTTAAAGTTTTTTTTTTTTTACGGGGTTGGGGAATATAACTGTGTATTCAGACTGTATGCCCCACACAGACCCGATAATAGTCTCTAACAGCTAACTATTATGAATTATCACAAGGCCATAGGTGGAACTAGACAATTTTATTAGGACAGGCCGATTGATAAATATGAAAAAAATTAATTAATAATTACAAAATAAGTTTTTTTATTAAAATTGTATATTGAATTAAGTCAGTATGTTATCCATTCAGACCCGTAGTTTCGCCTATGTACATGACAAAATACAAATAATAAAACATCCTACATTTTTTTAGTATTAATTGTTTAAGACTCAATAGACAATAAATATTTCTCGATACGAAAAATAATTTTGAAGCATACCTACTCGTAGTTCTTATAATATATATATAAAACATCTTAAGAATAAAAATCATTATTTTTACTGAATTATCGATTGATGTTTAAATGTAGGTATTACCCTTGGTATGAACCTGATAACTACTGGCTACTGATGAGTTATAAAATAGAAACTCACATATTTCCCTTTTCCATTCAAACAAAATAATCTATTATCATTTCAATTAATACTGCTTTCTTATTTCTTATTGATTCTATTAATGGACTAACTATTTTTATTTTTCGGCTGATTTGGTGTGTACAATTTACGGCGGGTTAATCCCCTTTGGTTTTAGTGGCACCTTGGTATATTAAGAAAGTACATAGTGTAAAAATCAAATGAACTAATTTTGAGTAGAATAAACATTATATTTGTACGGAATGTTATATTTTTGTAAAATGTACAATGTACATAATAATATGTATAATGTATTAATGTATTATATATGTATATTATAACGAGAGTATTAAATAGGTGACAGAAATTCAAAATGTCTTGGGACTGTCTGAGAGCAAAAATACAAGGACCGAATTCTTGTCGGGAGGCCAGAAAAAGCGGTTATCTATTGCTCTGGAACTCATCAACAACCCGCCCATAATATTTCTCGACGAACCTACTAGGTACGTATTGATAATTTGCGATGACAAAATATGTCGTACCTAATGTGTAGTGTGGTCTGCAGGACGGTTTTTTCTTTTAAAATTATTAACAGTCGTCAATTTGTTGGATTAGAGGGTGTAGGAAATTTAACATACATTTTAAATTAATGTCTTCAATACATTATTATAGTTGCTACATAATCCAGACATATCACGATACTACTCATTATCGTTCCGTGAGAAAATTCAAAACTAAGTATATTTACACTTACATGACGATGACCTTACCACTGTACTTTAGTTTTACCTATTATATAATAATATGTAGCCAGTGTTAAAATTAGCTGATTACATTATATTATTAGTGATAAATATTTTGTTACTGTTAAACAAGAAACCATTAACCAAAATTAATTTCTCTGTACCTACTACTTAAGTACATTTGTCATCCACTATATTATATAATATAAATAGGTGTACCTAAGTGTTATTTTTGATGAGAATAGAGTTAATGTTATAGTTTATTTCGATTTGTATAATTTGAAAACACAAAATTTTTATCCAACGAATTTCTGAAAATATTATCTTTGAATTAGTCGTGGTAATAACGTAATATTAAAAATGTAATAAAAAACCAAAAGTATTTAGTAAAAAATAACAATCTAATTCTGTATTTAGGTATGTCAAATGTGGGGTAATTGGTGTTTTCTTAACAGAACACCATATTTTTTTTTAACTAAATACAGTTTTTTCATTTTTACATTTCTTTAGGTACCTAGGTATAAACCTACATAGAATACCATTCAACACAAAAAATTATCTAAAAGAACTAATTGGGTTCTTGTTTGAAAGAGCATCGCAGTATTGGCTATTGTAATGCATTTTAATGGTTCGATGTAGACACATACAATAATTATTGTACAGGTATCGCCTATGTAGGACGTAAGGTATTAGCTAATATTTATCCTTATTATTCAATTATTATTATTATTCAAGATATTTCAATACATTTATATAGGTATATCATAATGTCGATGCCACTTCTAATTTGTTCCATATTCGTTTAAATTTCTTCGTGTGGTAAAGTTGATTAGTCTTAAAATACAAAATATATTACTCTCTGCATGTTTACTGTTTTGTGATGTAGTGAGTTGATATTTCTATAGGACATGGTTACGTATTTTACAATAGGATATAGGATATTTGGCAATATACTGTTTGCAATAATAACGTTATCAGTGCGTGTAATAACATTATTACGAAGGTCCGTCTAAAACGGTATAGGTATTAGGTACACATTAATGTGATTGACTGTAACAAAATGTTGTTGCGTACTTGCGTGTTATCTTTCCGTGGCCAATGGCCATAGATGAACGTAAATAAAACAAATTGTCTCGGACTACTTGAGTGAAAATGATGTAGATATAATATATTATACTATATAGGACACAGGTATAAGTATAGGTACATCGGAATTTGTGGTGTATACGCATAATCAACTTAACTATGGTGACTACATGGCTGGGCCCTGGGGTGGCCACTAATCTTAATTTTTGGAGCCACAAATTTATGAAACTAATTTGAAGAGAGCCACATTGATAAGGTATGTTTATAAAAGGCTTTATAAAATTAAGACACATTTTTTATTTTATAACAGATGAAGGAACATTTATTTATAGAAATAACTTAGAGTCTCACGAAACTGACTTAAGAGCCTCATGCGGCTCGTGAGCCTCGTTGTGGCCACTGGCCACCTCTACTATATAGTGATGTCAACCAATTTTAAAATCTTAAGCATAGATGATAATTATCAATGTTTAAATAATTTGTAATTATATAACTAGGTATATTTTGTTTCTAAAATAAACAATTATCATTGGTAGGGGCCGGTTCAATGTGTGATCTACATCAGTGTCGTTCACAGATATTTTCAATTTAATGAGTTGTAACTTATGTAAAAAAAGTATATACTTATAATATATATTAAATATAAATGTTTTTTAAATTGTATTAATTTTATATATCTATACGTAAAACGTATAATAAAAAAATACCAAGGGGGGGGGGGTTGAATACCCAATGCCTGTGGCATAGTAGGTACTGTTATAAGGCATTTTTAATCAAACCTAAACTGACCCATATGGGCTAGACGTGAATCTCGAAAATGGTCCATACTCTTCGCCCCCCTGAGTTGTAGGGATATTATATGTAATTCATATTATAGCTTGGCATTTATAGAGATATATGACTAGATTTATAGAAAATATTGAGTCCCAATGATGGTAAAATCAATACTGATTTAATATAACTAGCCTGTTTAAACAATTTGAATGGTCTGCAGTTCGATATTTTGTAGTCTTCTTCAAAAACTTAAACTTAAGTAACATGCTGCACCTGCCCTACATCGCACGTCACCTCTTAAAAGCTGAATGACACAAAACTTGACGTGGAACTGTTTTTGCATAAATAGTGGCTTGGACAACGTTTCCAGCACCTACTGCCTGCAACTGTTGCGTGGGCTTGCGCACCAGGGTCGCACCATCGTGTGCACCATTCACCAGCCAAGTGCCAGCATGTTCCAGCTGTTCGACCATGTGTACGTACTGTCACAGGGGTACTGCGTGTACCAGGGCTCCACCGACCAGCTGGTGCCGTTCCTGTCTACCGTCGGGCTGCACTGCCCGCTGACATACAACCCGGCCGACTACATAATCGAAGCGACCGACGGTGAGGAACAGGACAACATCGAAAAGTTGGCAGCGGCCACGATCAACGGCAAGCAGTCGCTGTACAAGACGAGGGACGTCAACAACTGCTACTTGAACGAGGACACGACGAAATGTTAGTGACGAGTATATAATAACCTATACGTATACTGCAGGTCATGTTCACCCCCAAGTGCCCCCGTAGTGGCAGAGCAATTTGTTTAGATTCTGATTTTTTCTATACTAATCAGCTGTAAGAAAATCCCAGTTTAATGATAATATTTAAATGTGTTTAATCTTTAATAGAAAAATGAGACACTCTCATAAAAGATACAGTCATCTGATTTCTTAGTAACGATAAGCGTATACGGTATGCTATATTGCTATGTCGTTACTAGTTCCTAATGTTCCTGTACCCGGTACTATCTAGCCATCTTGTCAAATCGGTACACGCATTTTTAAGAGATTAATCCCCTCTCAGTATCTGACAAAAATAAATAATTTCTTCAAGAAAAGCTGTTTAGTATAACTTATAATAATTACAAATTTAACCGCCTAGTCGTATACTCACATAATATGACTTTAGTGTCAATCATTTTTGCGTTGTTACTTGTTTATAATGCGTATTGTATTGTTCTTTGCCCGTCGTATACAGCTGGCGAATTGCTCTTGCCGGAACTTAACGGCAACGTGATCACTACCAAATTGCTCCCATTGCCACCAATAAAGTACAAAGTAGACGATGAAGTGGAAAACTACGACGACGAAGATGACGTGGTGAAACCCGGCAACACGTGGTGTGTAGACTTTCCAACTTCCGGTTGGTCACAGTTTTGCACGCTTTGGAAGCGCATGATCTTGCAAATGTACAGGAACAAGGTAGACATTATTTGTTCATTATTATTTGTAAATCTGATTAAAAGAAAAATTTTAATGGCAAAAACATTTATCTAAATCAAGTAGTTTATTTCTTAGAATTTTTTTTGAATATCCATATTTTTTTAATTAAATTAATTTAGGACGTAATAACATTTTTTGAAATGTTTTTTTTTTTTTGGAAATTTCTTGATATGAGTATGTTTATTTTATTAAATTATTTATTACCGTAGAATGGAGTAACTTTGATTTCGAGGCGTAACTTTGATACCCATATATTTTTATTCACTATAGTGATCTATAGATTACCGTGATTTAATTTTTTTTCATAAAATGGGGTACTTTGATATCATATTAAGAAATATAGGTATCAAAGTTGTCTTCTACGTTGTGTGACTTTAATAGCATATTAAAAAGATTGATATCTCAAAAGATAACACCAGAAATTTAAAAATTAAAACGATTTAATATTGATCATAACTAGCTGTGCCTAATATTTAATTTTGAGAGTTTTATCGTTAATACTATAGAAGTTATCCATATAATAAAAAGTAAAATTGTCATAAAACAGTAAAAAATGATCAAAGTTATACCATTTTACTGTAATCTTATAATTTTCACAATTTTTGTCATACATTTAAAAGTAGCATAATTTTTTTTTTTTGTCAGGTCTTCCTGTTACATGCGTATATTATGACGTCTCGTTACGCCCCAGTTGATGTGATATTATAATACATATTACATACCTATTTATATAATATGTTATAATCACGCATAAAATTTGCATTTAAATATTATTATTCTAATGAAATCCTTCGTCGTTTTTGTGTTTCACCTCGACAACCACAGATCGGTTTAAACATACAGTTTTACCATCATCTGATCTGTGGCCTGGCAGTAGGCATTGTGTTTTATGGAAAGGCTAACGACGGCGAACAGTTCTTCAACCACATGAAATTTTGTATGGGCAATATTCTCTTCCACACGTTCACGCAGTCGATGGTTCAAGTGCTCGCATGTACGTACATATATCATATAATTAATACTTATTACCTTATGTTAATTAATATGACTGTAGTTTTATTGTGCAAGATCGATCATCACCGTATATAGTTATCTACACTTGGACATAATATATTGGTGCAATGGAGCTAATACAGACATAGGATCTGCCAGTGGGCTTATAGTTCACCACTTCCCCAAAATCTTAACGAGCCCACTCAAACAATACACGTGCGATATTTACCTAAACCTAAGTATAGGTATTAGGTACTTAATAATTTATCCCGGAATTCATCCTTTAGTGTTAAACTATTCTTAGGAAAAAAATAACTAAGTGTGATTGATGGCCTCCTCATATAGCTGTTTTTACTATCTGCGACACTGCGACGCTGTGTTATGACTTATGAGTAATACTCATTGAGTATAACTATAATTATGCGTATTATGAGTTGTAGTAAAAATGTCTAATAACTTTATCAAATACTGTAAATATATAAAATATAAAACAAAAATAAGACAGTACCTAAATAAATGAGTCTCATTATTATGTTTTATTTAAGCCATGTGGGCTACAGCCTGTTACATAATAGTTAATTACCTACTTGGTTCCTTAGTCTTGCGTGAAACTATATTAATTGTACTATCGTTTTCATAAAAACTAAAATGATCATTGCTTTTATTATATCATAATAAATTAAATTAAAAATTGCTTTGCAGAACTTAAGTTATTTTGGAAAAACCAAGTAGGTGGATATACTAATATAATATAATATACATGGATGGATGTTACATAATGAATTTAAATGTTTGCTATTATTATTGTTATAATAATTTTGTAGTTCCGTCCGAAGTGAAACTGCTAAAACAAGAATACTTCAACAGATGGTATAGCTTGAGGCCGTATTTCTTGGCTCTACAGATGTCAAGAGTGCCGTCCATTGTGAGTATAATATTATATTAACATAACGTAATTAAATAAAGAGAAAAATGTTAACATAAAGCTCCAAATGACCATACGTAAATGGTAAATCTATATACTCTCAAGAGGTAGTTCAAATTTTAAGTCACTAAAATAGTTAATTTGCACGCTATTTGAATGGTCCTTAACGTTTTATATATCGATGTCATATGCATGTGTATTAACTATTAAGTCATCATATTAGTCCTCCTCAATAACTATATGATATTTTTTTTTTTTTCGCTCTTAGATATTTTTTAGCAGTATTTATACGACTTTGGTATATTTCATGTCCGGGCTACCGTACGAACTCTTGCGATTTTCGATGTTCAATATCATTTGTCTACTAGTTTGTTTCGTCTCCGAGGGCATGGGACTGCTCGTGGGTGCTGTGTTCAACGTGACGGTATGTATTATTATGAAAGAAAAAAAATCAAATCATAATCCGTCATGATTTGAATTAATGAATTTTAATTGAATTAAAATAAGTAAATTTTAAAATTAAAAAATATAAACCGAAAACAAATAATTCGATAATTCTGTGTATAGAAAGTACCTAAAGCAATAATTATCCGAAAAAAAATAACAAAGATTATACAAGATTATACGGTGTTCAGTGAAACGCTGGATTACACATAGGCACATAGCCGCATAGGTATACATTACATATATTAACACATGTCATTTGTAGGTACCTATTATTATTGTACCTATATCAATTATATCATAATATCTAATGTAGATGTTAGACAATTAGAAAATACTTATAGGGAGTTTTATCGATTCCACCAGAAATGTATATAGGGACAGTCCACTCTACAACTTGTAAATTATAGCATATTCAAAAAAGTACAAATTGTAAAAATGGCAAAAGGATGTTTTGTTATGACTATGAAATAACCAAAAATATAAGGGTAGAACTTGATGCCATCTTAAATGAAATTATTAATTTCAAAATCTTATGAAACTATAATTTAGTATTAAAATGAAACCATTTCTGTAAGTACTTACCGACTTTCGTACTTTATAATGTTTCATGTAGACAATGTAAGACAAGAAAAATACAAAACTTTAATATTTTTAAAATGAAAACTACACAGAAGATTTTTTTTTTACGAGATAATTAATGGGATATTATGAAAACTATACATCAGTATTAATATTATTACAAATTTATTAGTAATATATAGGTAATTATATAAAAACGTAATCGTTACAGAACGGCAGCGCGGTTGGCCCAATGATGATAGCACCGTTTTTGGGACTGGCCATTTACGGGTTCGACTTCGCGCACCAAGTGCCGTGGATAATGGAGTTCATAATGCAAGCCAGTTTCTTGCGGTGCGGAGTTATCGGGCTGGTCATCACCGTGTTCGGGTTGAACAGGGAACCGCTGCACTGCGACACGGGCTACTGCCACTTCAAAGACCCAAACATCATAATTTACTACCTGAACGTGGACAGGAAGCATCCATACTTCGAGATCATCAAGTTGGTTGTCATGCTCTTGCTGTTCAGGTTTCTCACGTATTTCGCGCTCCGAAGGAGGCTCACTAGCTAAGACGGCGGCCGGTGCTACTACTTTTTTGTCTGAGACGAACTTTATTCTTGTTTTTTTTTTTTTTAATGTTTTAATTACTTATCCCTATATATATATATAGTTATTTAACTTTGATCTATTTTCATTTGTTGTGTTTTATTTTTGTAAAACTATATATACCCATATACAACGACAACATTATTATTGCGTATATACCTATACCTACTTAAGTTTTCTAATTTATCACACCGAGTACTCGATACTGAGACTTTCACCTTTATAACGCGAAGAATACGTATTTTGTAACTAATTGATAAGTACCTACGTATATTATATTGTCATAACTTTTGTATTAAGCAGTATATAATATGTAATCTATACACGAATACGGACGTGTTGTATGATGTAAATATGATGGTAAATTAATTTTTATAAAATATCTATATGAATAAGACTTACTAAGTATTTATCCTCCAAATAAATTGTGCCAAAAAAAAATAAAAATATCTACCTATTGATTACAAGGAAAGATACTTGATTTATCACGTGGACCATTTATCTTAATTATCCCTACTAATCTATAATCCAAATTCATAAGATGATAAATTATCGAAACGTTTACCCTACAGCAGAAGGCTGCATGTAGCCATAGAAATAAAGTACAAACTACTAAGTACTAAGTTATTAAGTAAGAACATTTTACATTTTCTATGTTGCATTGTGGTTATATAACTATATTATTATACAAAAATACAAAATATGTATCACACTATATGAATAGTTATAGTTATAATTATATGTCAGAATGACATTTTTTAAATGTAAAAATTAAGGAACCACTATCTCGAAGAGTATTAACGATTCTGAGAATATTTTTATGGGTAAAATATTTGAGGTAATTATATGATATATAAAATAAACTTTTTTAAGATAAACTTTTTCTTTACTATTTTTATCTTCATAATTTTTAACTTCTAATTTTTTTTATAGACAACATGCATATGTAAAATTTTAATTTCATATTTCGATATACAAAGTACAAAACAATTTTCAAAAGAGAAGTTTCAATTTAGATTAGCTGAGTTAAATAGATAAATAGATTTTTTATTGTTATTTCGAATAATATACAATTGAAATAATAGAATAATAGAATGCGGAAAAATTTTCAACGACAAGAGTTCTTAATGTTTCTTAATTTTTTTTTCATTCACACAGTACTGAAATTCAAATACAAAATAAGTATAGGTAATAATGTATTAATGTAGGATACAAGTAAAGTTTAAAAAAAAATTTATAATGAAGGTTATTGTTTTGAATAAATAGGTAAAACTAATTTTGTTAGTTAATATTTAAGCTATGACATTCTTACTTTATTAATAACATATTTTTTATATAAGTTAAAATTAGAAAAAAGTTTATATTAATACAAAAATTATTACATTAATATAAACTGATCTAAAAGGGATTTCGTTTACCGTATTCAGTGTTACATTTAAACAATCTAAAAGTGTGGACACAATTTTTTTATAAGCATTTAAAGATCGAATTTTGACAAAATTTATCAAATTTAAAATTGAATAATTATTTTGTAGTTGAAAATTGATAAAATGTTCAACTATTATATATCTAAGGATTGAAAATTTAAAACAAGATTTCATGTAGGTAGTTAATTCTGTTACCAAAAAGTCTAAAAAATACACAAGCACAGTTTATTTTTATAGTCATTTTAAATTCAAATTTGAACGAAATTACATATTAAAAAACCTAGAATAACTATTTTAGTTATTTTAGGGGATATTTTGATCCGTTTTCTTGAAAAATAAATTATTCTAAGCGGACCAAATTGTCCCCCGGGGACATTTTGATCCTTGGAGACAATTTGATTCTTTTTTCCTTGGAGACATTTTGATCCGTTTTATCAAATAATGTAATTTTAAGAGCTGATCAAATTGTCCCCGCCGGATCAAATTATCCTCCGGGGACTTTTTAATCCACGTTTTTTTCAAAGGGACATTTTGATCCATTCGGTAAAAAAATGAAATTATGATTTTTTTTTATATATTTTATCATCTATCATAATTTGTTCTTAATTATGTATATCTTTAAAGATTTCTTTTTTTTCGTTTAAACATTATAAATATATAAATAAATTATTATTATTATAAATTATAAATATATAAATAAATTATTATGGTACAATATTGTATATTATATTATTAAATATAAACAGTAAGATCCAACTAGGTATACGTATATTTGACGTTTGTGTATGTCTATAATATAGGTATATTGCCCATTACAGGCGCGTAGCCAGGGGGATGTTGCAGGTTGCAGGTGTAGTGACACCCCCTCACTGGCGTCACTTGATCCTGTTATACTTAATATAAAGTTATGAAGGATTCAAGAAAGATTCATCATACACAGCGATGTACCTACACATATTAATTATCATTACGAAATATTTATATACATACAACATACATGCAGTGGCGCATTTAGGGGGGGGGTCGAAGGGGGCGAATGCCCCCGTCAGCAAATATTTAAGAGTTTTAGGGGCGGCAGTTTTATCAAATGTATTTTTTATTTTTTTTTGTATCACAAAATATAATATAACATTGTTTAACGTGTATAAATTGTATAAGGTATAATATTTTATGATAACGGATTATCGTATCAAATCATTTTGAGTTGAATGTGCAGATATTGTGATATGAATGTATGATTGTCGACTGGTAACGTATAAAACGAATTATTATTTATTACTAAACGAATTCAAGCCGTTTAGAATTCAAAAATGAAGGTATAATTTTTCAGGCTGAGCTCATAAAAAGAAAAAATGCATATGATGAGTTAAACAAGAAATACCAGTTTTTATTTTGTATTTATTTTTTGAAATTACTACTGTGGAGGTAAGAGAAAAGGCTGAAGTTCTACAGCAAATATATAAAGATGATCTTGGGAAAACTTTTCCAAATGAATGTGTCCACTTCAGAGCACACATACTAAGTTTAAAAAAAATGAAGAAAATAGTCCCAGGGACCGCTCAGGATTTGT
>WHPZ01567365.1:0-20011 GCA_016617965.1 Macrosiphum rosae
ACTACTATAGAACATCACTCATGTGACATTTTACAAACTACTCATAGACGACCTATAGAAATCATATAGTATTAAATGATAACAGCCATGTGTTGACACAAAAAAAACTTCTATTAGAGGTCCATATTAATTACCAAAATATTATTCCCACTGCTTAAATTGAATGCTCTTTATAATCACACAACGAAAGGGGGAGCATAATTTTCAAACTAATTTACAGTTTACATTACTAGTTTACAAAACTATGAAATAGGCACCCATATAAGTAGTGGATAGTGATAATATCATATATATGACTCACTTCAGCAGCTCCAAAACTTTCACACAATGTTATTCACACCATTAATATTTTGGTTATAACACACTTAACATAATAATATGTAAAAAATGTTTTAAACTTAACATATTAATTAATAAAATAAAAGAACAGCATTATTACAGTTAATAAAATAAGATGTTTATTATTAAATTAAATAATATTTAAATTTAGAGCGTAAAATAATTAAAAAATTAAACAAAATAATATAAAGTATAATAAGATTAGTTACATTATTGAATACTGCAGACATATTTTTATAAAATAATTTTATTTAATTATTTATTACATTAAAAAAAAATAAGATAACATTAAGTATAACATTAGTATAACATGAAATTACTCACTAATATGTAATAAGCTAATGACAGCTCAAACAGTATAAACAGTAGGTACCTATTTAAGTATTACACTATTATAAAGAAAGTTCTAACCGCAAAATATTATGAGCATGAACAAATTGGTAAATGACGATAACTGTCAAAACTCGAAGTGTCTACTGATGGTGAAGTGGTGAACGACGCGGAGTCACGGACATCCAATTCCGATTGGCCGTCTTTTAATTTCTAAAAATACAGTGCATGACATCGTCACATCGATAACAATATTTATAAATAATTTATAATATTTAATGAATTCTCAATAGAAACAATCTGAACGATAACAACCACCAGGATAAAACCCTGCGCAGTCATACTGCTCATACATACATTTTTAATTTACACAGTATAATTATAGTAATCACAGAATGATCAACACAAATTGAAATCCATGTGATGATGAATAGAAATTAAAATATGGAGTTGATTTTAAACTACTAAGTGATATTCTGTTTAGAACTCAAATTTGACCTCCCCGGTGTATGTCCATTAGTTATCCCCTGGATATTACTGTATCACATCTCAAAAAGGACTTCCCTGCATAGGCTTATAAAAATTTAAATTGTAATGTAAACGTATGAATCTCTATGTGAAGCTGTATAAAGGTCTCAATATTGACTACACAATTAAATTATATTTATCATCGGACGGAGTCACTAAAATCGTATAAGGACTTCCGGGCGTAGTGAAATTTGTAATTCCTATGTGAAGTACAAAAATTAAATAACTATGCAAAGTTTTATTAAAGTCTCAAATCAGATATATCGGACACTGAATCATCTGCAATAAATGGCACTTACCTAATAATTGATTTTATTATTATTGTGTATTCTTTTTTTTCCTAAATAGTTTTACATTTTTTAATTAACATTTACATCTTATATTGATTTATATAACAATTTAAGCGATCAACAGTAAATAATCTATAATGTTTTTTAAAATTATTTTAGATGAAAATTACCTTCTAGGACATTGGGTTGAATCAGATATATTGGATACTGAATCATCTGTAATAAATGGTACTTAATAATTAATTTTATTGTTATTGTATATTCTTTTTTTTCCTAAATAGTTTTACATTTTTTAACTAAACATTTATAATATATTATATTGATTTATATAACAATTTAAGCGAATAACAGTAAATAATCCATGATGTTTTTAAAATTTATTTTAGAAGAAAATGACAATCAAGGACATGTAGTTGAATCAGATATATTGGACACCGAAACATCAGCAATAAATGGTAATAAAATATATTTTGTGTTAGCGTTAATATGTATAATCATGACATTTTATGTATTGTTTAGGAATTCTGTACAATATCTGACTATTTTTAAAGATGTGTAAGATGATGATTATTTATTTTTTTACAAGCATTTTTGGGTATTTTATGCAATAACTAAGAATTTTATAATATGACAAATCTATTTGTTTTTATTTTACTGACTCATTTTATGAAACTTATTTATTATCTTTTATTTTAATCAATTGTTTTTTTGTTTTTTTAGTGGCAAATACTACACTTGATTTGAATTCAGAATACCTTACTGATAGAGGTAAATTCCCTGGCAACATTACTGATTCTAATTTAAAGAAACAAATCATCGCATATGGTCCTTGTAAGCCAACAAACAAATATCTTTTGAAATAAGTCAGTTTGAAAAATTGTGGTCGTTATTTTTCAATTGATTATTATCACTTGACTACTAAAACTGAAATGAAAATTCCAAGGCAATGGTTATGTTTTTCAGTTATAATGAGTAACGTATACTGTGAAACTTGTTGGCTCTTTGCAAACAGATTGAACGCAAATTTCAAGTATAACTGGATTCATGGTATATATGACTGGCAAAATTTGAGTACTAAAATAATGAAACATTAAAAATCCCATCAACACTTAGAAGCTGTTCAAATACGATTACTTTGGTAAAAAATGAAACAATTGGTAAAAATGAAGAAAAACAAATATCGATTGAAGCTAAATTTTGGAAAGATGTTTTGACCAAATTAATAAAAATTATTTTAAGTCTTACTGCTGGAAACTGCATTAAGAGGAAATGAAGGGGAAAAAAATACTGATTCAGAAGGAAATTTTCTACGCACAGTTAAACTTATTGCCAAAAATGATCCTGTATTGAACAAATTACTTTACAATGAAGAAATGAAAATAAAATATCTTAGTTGGAAAATACAGAATGAGCTCATGAAACTATTGGCATCAAATGTTAAAAAATTAATCTGTGACGAGATTCGAAATGCTCAATGCTTTGCAATAATAATGGACTAGACCCAAGATATCACAAAAGTAGACCAGGTTAGTTCAATTATAAGATATGTTATAGTTGATTATGAAGAAAAACCACTTAAAATAATGGAATCTTTTTTGGGATTTTATATATTAATTAAGCATGGTGCTGAAGATCATGTTAATTTAATTTATGAAATATTGAACGATTGTAAATTGGACATAAAAAGATGTAGAGGTCAAGGGTATGATGGGGCATCAGTTATGAGTGGTGCATATACTGATGTCCAAAAAAGAATTTCAGATGTCGTACCAAGTGCTTCCTACATTCATTGCATAGCTCATAACCTCAATTTGGTTATTTCTGATATTGCTAAAAGCTCTCAAAAAGTAGCTTTATTCTTTGATCTTGTACAAGATATATTTCTGTTCTTTAGCAAGAGCGCACCTAGATGGACATCGTTGGCTTTTGGTGAGAACACCGCAGATCAAATTAGAAATAAAGTATTAAAAAAAATGTGTGCCACTCGATGGGAAGCAAGACACAACGCGGTGTATTCACTAAAATTGAATTTTATAAATGTTTTCAAATCTTTAACCAATACATTATTAACAAGTGACAAAAGAGATGAAAAAAATAGAGTCAAATCACTTGAATTTGTTATGTTGATGACCATTTGAGAAAATATTTTAAAACCCTTATCAATTGTATCAAAGGTATTACAATCACCAAAAAATATGTGTTTAAAAATATGATGAACTTAATATAACCAACATAACTATACTAATATAGTGCTTGAAAAGTTTTAAAAATTGGGGCCATACATTTTTCATTATAACAGTCTTGTATTAGGGGCCTGTCAAAGGTTATCTGTGGCACTAACTTTTTTTCATTATACTGTTTAGTTCAAGTACATGGGCCCCATAACATTTTTGGCATCAGGGCCCCACAACACCTAGTTGCGGCACTGAATAACTTAATATAGTATGTAATAACTATTTTTCAATCATCTGATATTTAAATATTTTTGTAGTTAAAATTGTTTATATCATCTATTATACTATCTACACTAGACACTTGGATTTGGTAGTACTAAATTATAAACAAAGTTTTTGGCTAGTTTATTAATGTTCTTTTATATATAAATATATCTCTACTGTAATAATTATTATATTTTATTATTCATTAGTTACTAAATGTTATTAAATCATTTCAAGTGTTAATAGTTTTTATAAATTATAATCTAAAATATAAATATTTTCTTAAAATACTGCGTTAGGTTATTAGAATATTCAATATACATTTGTTTTGCACTTTATTATATTATGTATTTTGTAACTTCTTTAACTTATTGATTTTGTTATTAGGTACCTAACAAATAACAATAAAATTGTTGTAAAATATTTATTGTACCTATTGATTTTTCCCTTTATTAGTTTTTCATCAATACAAAGATAAACAATATAAGTAACATGTATACTCTATTTAAGTAATGGACCATATGTACTTGGCAGTGACCATGGCAACACCCATCTATCATACGCACTAAATTCTAACATCTATATATCTACTGTGTAGAATAACCATTACTCTGCTCCAAAATTGGCTACCGAGAAAGCTTCTCCACTTGAATATAGTATAGGTATCAACTGCACAAATAGAAATTGAAATAATTTACGTTTCATAAATGATCCTAATAACAGGGTTGTTTATTAAGTGCGAAGTACTAGAAAATTAAAGAAGGTTCATCTATCCTCTATTCTGTGTTCACCCAAAAATATTTTACTCTTCCATATGCTGAAACTCTAATAACCGCATATCTGTATCCCACAAGATCATGTCACAGCTGGCAAAAGGTTAGAGACATCACTTTGATAATATGATACATTCATAACTAACTAATTGCTAGACAATTAAAATAAATAAGTTAAAACTCAAAATCCATACAAATATAAACTTCTTTTTACTATGAAATCTAGAATCTATAACAAAATAATACCAACAGTAAATTAAGTAAAATATCGCTGACTGAAGGCTGGGGCCCACGTCTAACACAAATTAAAAACAGTTAACTATAGATTGTAGATCCTCAGACCTCTATTAAAATTTAAACATTCCGTATCAAATTAACTTACAATACATAAATCAATTCAATCTAACGTGTTTTACTAGAGTTCAGCTGTGTTATACGGCCAAACCTTCCAAGCACTTCAATTTATCTGCATATATTAATTAACACAGTCACCGTGGTGAATACCTATTAAAAAACACTTTATAAAGACATAAAATACCAACCTTAAATAATTAAATAGCTAAAACACAATACTCATCAAGCCAAATTTCAAATTAAGCTCATAGCATCCTGTTAGATAAATAATTATCCTTCTTCTCACTCCCAGGAGTTGTCCGAAGCGTCAAAATAATTTGGTCTACAGATCTACTCAAATGATAATTCTCTAGTTGGGTCATGCTGCAGAGAGGATTTTTATTAATGTGATTATTCTAGTAGGTATTTGTAAATAATTCAATAAAATATCATAACTCATCATACCTGCTAATAAAACATTTTGTAGAGATTGTAAATAATAATCATAATAAACGCTATTTATTTAAAAAAAATTCTGTATTAATGTAAATATTATGATAGGTTGATAGGTACATCATACATCTAAAAATTAATTTTTGTATATCCTGTACCTATATCTACCACAAAATTAAATAAATAGATTACCTATTAGGGAAAATATTATATCATACTAATAGCCTAAGTCTGCACATTTATACACATTAAACCATTTTGTATATATAAAAAAAAATTATAATCATAATCATTATAAATTAATGTAAAGTGTCAATTATTATTAGGTATGTGCAGTTATTTACTTGTTACAACATTTAGTTATGCTAGGTTTCTTTCTTCTAGCAATTTTTTCTGAAGGACCGCCAGTATTCACTAACATTTCTTCATCTTGTATTTGGTTTCTAATTATTGCTGTTTTCACTTTAGCAACTTGTTTGTTGACTATAGCACTGTGTTCCAGTGTGTCTTGTCTAGTTTGATTAGCATCATCAATCCGAGCTTGAACCGTAGAAAGAACATTCTCACATGAATCACACCACTGTTGTAATGTGTCTATCATGTTGTCAATATCGATAGATCCAACGTCCCTGCCAACTGACCAATCTACTTCCAGACAATCACTCTGTTGGTTGAGTTCGCCAGAAATCACGTTAGAATAGATTGCTTCAATGATTAGGTCCTCTAAGTCCCTGCCATTATCAACATCCAACTCTTTCAAAAGAACATTATAAGGTATTCTTTTCATTCTACTTGCTAATGTAAGAATTGTTAAGTATTTCAGTTTTTTCTTCTGGGGTTCACTGAGTTCTGGTAAATATTCTTTTTTGTCCAAATATTTTAGATACGTGCCTTGTGAAAACATACGTAATGCATGTACATATGGTGCATGAGGTGTGGTCTCCAGTGCAATAACGTTGGGGCATTCTAAGAGTTCCGCAAACACAAATGTGTCAACACAATCCAGCGCTTGTTTAATAACTTCCACTAAGCTGTCACCTTCTAGTTGCAGAGCTTGTACAACAAACTGTTGCAGAGGTTTTTCAATTACTTTTTCTTGAGACATTGCAAAAAGAAGTTAGAATTTATAAACTTAGACATTAGTACAAACTACTGATTATTTCAAGGAATTCAACAGGTATATTTGATACAAAATTAACCTCAAAGTTAGGATTATTATTTAATCATCCCAGACACTACGTCGGTTTAAGTATAGCAACCCTAGCGCACGCTGCGCAGCCTGTGGCCGTTTAATCGTGCGACTATTATTGGTACTTTTTTTCATACGGAAGGCCATGATATGAGTTTGGTCGTCGAGTCTAATCTTCGTAGCAATGGTTAGGAATTCGGCGCGAGTACTAAATACCAGTGATGCCTAGTTAATAATCAATAATTTCTTGTAAAAACTGTTTTTCTCTATTAGTGGTGATACCGATATTCGGTTCTAATTTGCTTACATTTTGGAGAAATACATTAGAGTTGCCCAATCTTGTTTTATATAATCTGTGGTACCATCTATAATTCTCAATGACTGTACGAAATACGAAGACCCCTTACGCCCTTACGGTATCTCAATTGTCGGTTTTTTAAATTGTACCTGTTTTGTTTACGATTTTATTATTATATTTTAATAATTTATATATAAATGTTTAATTTCACCTTAAACACGAGAACAGTTAATTAAATTTATTATTTAATTTGATTCCTTTAAATAGGTTTCCTATGAATATAGCTTGTGTGGCAGACTAAATTTTATATGATCCTATTGGCTGTACAGGTTTTATAAAGAAATTCCTTGTTCAATTTGCTTGTAGAAGATAATTGCCAAGAAAATTAAAAAAAAAATTTTATTTTAGTAACGAGAAAGTAATGAGTTACTTTTATATTTGATAACTTAAGATTAAGTACTTAAAATATTCAGGGGTGTCACAAATGTGTGATTTCCCCTTCATGTATATAATTTAACCTGTGAACTATCTGTAAAATAATTATATTACTTATTGTACTCGATGTATAGATTGTAATTTTTCATAATAAAGTCAAATATATTTAAAAAAAAAAAAAATAATAATAAATAAATGTCAAAAACATTTTATTCATTGGGTAACAAAGCTTTACAATTTAATAAAAGGCCCCTGATATATTATTACAATATCAATTAAAAGATATTAAAAATACATACACACACATTTTTTTTATATTTATTTAAAGTTGACAAAATTAATCAAATTTAAAATTTAAAATTGATTTTGCAGGGGACATTTTATAGGCAACTTCATATACATTAGACACACTCGAACATGTTGTTCTATTATTACACGGGGATAGCAGCTAAAGTATTTTTCATCCGTTTTAGACCAAAAGCTACTAATTCTTCAGATTGTCCGATTTTAATTTTGTATACACGTATCAACTCTTTGACAAAATAGCTAGGCTTTTTAGCAAGTCGATTTTCGACTATCAATTTTAAAAGAACTTAAAACAAGGATTTTTTTTAAAAAAATCCCATGAAATAATTGCATTACATTTGTATTTATTTTAGGCACATTTGTTTTAAATAAAAAAAAGTTATTCTTAAAGGGCATAGTCTAGAAGGATATAAACTCATACATTTTTCCTAAATTACAATTAAATTACCTATGTGTAATTTACTAAGGATTTTAGTAGTTTTTATTGTTATGCAAACAATAGAGGTCTCATAAGACGATATATTATTTTGTAATAATCATAAACGAGATATCGCCAATAGCATCTCTCCACATTTAATTTGAGTACACAAATATTATAAATTAAATAATATAATTATTATCAAAAACAATTTGACACGTGACGAAAACTGACGATTAATTATTGTTTTAAATTTTTAAAGTATTTACAAATACTTTTACTCAAATACTTTACAAGACTGTAAAAGCTGAAAATCATAATTTTATTTAGGAATTTACTAAACACTATATAAATTGACTTAGGAAAAGCTGAATAATACATCAAATACAAATTAAATTGTATACAAATTATAAACCTATAATATTGCAACCCGAAATACAAAATGTTTGGATTAAAAAAATATATAAAAATTAGCAATTAATTAAATAGGAATGATACTTACGTTAATTAAATTAAATTTCAATATTTACGCACAAGTGCACAACAGTGAAAAATATTTTTTGAGTTATCACATTTCGTTCATGAGAACTGTGTTCACAAAACTAATTAAGGAAAAACGGGAATTTGTACGCAAAATCTGTTTTTGAAAAAACCGATTTTGGTTTTTGGTGCAACTCAAAAACAAATGACCGTAGTGAAATTTTGACTGAATGTTTATATATGCATTTTCTATACACCATACAATTTTGAAAATATTTTGACTCTTTTTTAGCTGTTTACCGACATTTATAGCTTTCAAATTTTTTTTAGTTTTTTTTTTCTATAAATATCAATAAAGTTTTATCTGTTGGGCCAACAAGTGTAAAAATTTAATACAAGGCTCCTGATATATTGTTACAATATCAGTTGAAAAGTATTAAAAATACACATGTACATTATTTTTTGTATTAGCATTTAAAGTTCAAATTTTCACAAAATGTATCACATTCAAAATTTAATAATTATGTTGTAGTTAAAAATTTATAAAATGTTCAACTTTTATAGCTAAGGATTGAAAATTTAAAACAAGGTTCCACGTAAATAGGTTATATATAAATTACTTTATTCACAATAATATCATCAATTAATATACTTAGTAATATCATAGGCTGACTGAACGTTTTCGCTCAGAATCGTTTTTCTTATTCAATGATATTATATCATTGAATTCAAATTTAACACCATCCATTACAGTGACCCACTTGTAACTACTGTGCAGCAGAGCGACTTTTTTTTAATGCCCTTCCATCGTCCCCCCCCGTTTTATAACGATATTTTTTCTCACCAAAAAAAAAAAAACTCAAGACATACAACAATATGGTAATGGTATCATTCAGCAAAATCTATTCAGACCATTGAGTGTCCCAGAATTATTGTATTAAAGTCATGGTTAAAATCAGTTTAAATATTTATAGAAAGCTACGAAATCGTCGTATAATAATAATTTAAAATAAATAATTTAAAAAAATATCATGTATCTACAGTTATTTTTTTTTAATTACACCAAACATTAAAAATCAATTTTGTCAACAATTTGTGACTTGTTTAAAAATATCCGTTTTTATTTAATTTGTGTTTGTTCTCCTCCTGGCTTTTGAAAAATACTGGGTATTATTAAAGTTACCAACTAGATTCACTTTCCCACCACAAAAGATACTGAAGTTGAAAATCGAAGCATTAAATCAACTACCTATTTATAGTGTAGATAAATAATTGATACACACAAAAATAAATCTTCTAACATTATTGTAAAATCATTGTCTTCATGGAAGCCGCTCAGTATCTTATAGTATTATGTATGAAATACAATAATAATAATATTATTTTCATCAGTAGGTATCTAATTATTTATTATTAGAAAAGTAAGTTTATATAAATTTGTAGGAAGTTGATAAATTAGAATTTTCAAGTATCTATGAATAATATTTTTAAACAACTAAAATAGTTATTTTTGGTTTTTCAATATGTAATTTCGTCCAAATTTTAACTTAATTTGTATTTAATTTTAACCT
This sequence comes from Macrosiphum rosae, assembly GCA_016617965.1. Lineage (NCBI taxonomy): Eukaryota > Metazoa > Arthropoda > Insecta > Hemiptera > Aphididae > Macrosiphum > Macrosiphum rosae. The sequence continues at coordinate 10,182 of WHPZ01567365.1, forward strand.
TACTATATAGACGGTTACATTTTTGACGAATTTTATCTGAAAATAATAAATTAATGATAACATTGTTGCCATTTAACAATTTTAGGGGGAGTTACAATCCCTTAACTCCCCCCTGGATACGCCACTGTAAGCCTATAAATAGCTCAAAAAAATTCACAATATTTAAAAAATGTTATGGTAGGTACATAGAAATTGCTACTACAGACATTCAGTGAACAAATTATGTATCTAAAGTAATTTTTTTAAGAGTTACATTAAAAACGATTTTGTCAAAAACCAATTTTGCGTAAAAATTGTCGTTTTACCTTAATTTTTGTATAAAATATATTTAAGCTCCTCTTGTCAATTCATGAGTTAGGAGTTAAGACTAGCAGTATGTTTACTGACGTTTCTTAAAAAGCTTAATATCATTATCATTATATTATATATAATATAAATGTATAAACCTATTGACTATTGCAATAAATAATAGTAGTATAGTACAGTGGAGGTTTTAGGAAAATGTACGAGATCGATTATTCAATACCTAGCAATTTTAATACTAATTCATTGTAAATTGAGCACACACTAATACTAGCCTATAGGTAATATGATTTAATAAATATTAAGTTGAGAAACAAATGCAGCTTTATTTTTAAAAATATATCCATATCAGAGTAAGACAAAGATTTTGTTGTGGTAATAAAACATTAACAACACAATTAATGTAGTGTATAGAAATCAATGATTATCAATTATTGTAGAAGATTACGACGATTAGTCCGATGAGAACACATTTGATAAATATATATTTTATATAATAACTATTACATCCAGGCATCCGACTTTAGACTATAAGTAGATATACAGTGTCGGACTGGTTCAAAAAGGCCCAGTCCGCGATTTGAAAAAAAAAAAGGGTCCCCAACAGGCAAATTGAAAATGTTTCATTTAGCCCAGAAAAAAAGCTCGCTTTTTTAGCTCACAATCCTATTTGCATGTGCTTACATAGAACATTTTTTTTTATTTCAATTGCAATCTTGCATATTTATCATACAGCCATAATATATAGGCACAAATAACTAAATACGTACCTAACTAAAATTCAATCATTCGATATTTCGATGTATTAACTGGTTTTACTTTATTTTCAATATAGAATTTATATTGACCATATTCTCAAATACTAGACAAATCCTAAGTAAAAAGACAATAGAGACTCATCGGACTGTTTTTATTATCAGACGGGGAAAATCCCTCCTATCCAGACATCCAACACCCAAATTACACCACAGGGTCGTAGCTGCCTTATACACTGGCTGTGACATCAAACATTATAAAGAAAAACACATTCAAATTGTGTCGAATTGTGTACGAATACAATTGTACTTAATATCCAAATATAATATAATAATAATTCAGTTACAATCAATGATAATGCGAATATCAAGTCATACGCATACGCCCGTATAAATATAATATAATATTATTTAAGAGGACGTTGCAGCCGAATGTGTCTCTCCGTCTTATAAATGTACAATACAGCAAAAACGGTTTTGCGAGGGAAGAAACTGATATCGCTAAAGTCATAACTAAGAAACGAAATTTTCACTAAGTACATAAAAAAGAGAACTTTGGCTGTGCAATATCGTTTTTATTTTTTCGTTATCGGAACTTCAAAAAAAGTTATTAAAGTTTGAAAAACATAAATAATAATGGATTTTGAAACAATAAGAACATTCTTCTTATAAGTGATATCAAAAATATAAAAACAATATTGCACGGTCAAAGCTCTCCTATATATATGGTGAAAATTTCGTTTCTTAGTTATGACTGTAGAATTATCGGTTTTTTCCCGCGCCAAAACGTTTTTGCTATGCCGTACGTGTGTAAACGGAGACAACATAATATTATGCAGGTGCGATTCCTCTTAATAGTCACAACAACTTTACACTATAATCAATGATACATATTTGTATATAGACGGCTATTAAATTCGTGGAATGAAAATGTCATTATTTTAATAACTATTAAGAACTTCTCAAGATTGTAAACAAAAATACGTTTCCTGATTTGAAAAAAAAAATTTTTTTCGTATTTCTATTTACTTTAAAGTTTAAACGAATAATAATAATAGTAATAGGTACAAAATCAGAGCCTTGGGGGCTTACCATAAATAAGCCGGTAAATAAGACTTTGAGTAGGTAGTAGTATTTGAGTACAAGTTAGTGCCAATATATTATACCGTCATCATATGAGAACTTCTTAAATATTTTACAGTTTTGGCCGTTTTGGGAACTTATTCAAATAGGTATACATTTTTCGGAAGCCAAGAGTCGACTCTTATATTTACCGAAAATTGATCCAATTCAATGGTATCGTTAATTTAATTTTCTCAAGTTTTTCCAAGGGCAGACGGCGTCCAACCTAGCACGCCAAAGGATTTTTCGATGGCCTATAAATATATGCTTAGTATTTACCGTTTACCACGAATTCACTTTTAAGTTTTAGGGAAACATAATCAGCTATCCGCGTGTCCAGTCTTCTATATCTTAGTTCGTGCTGACAACCAAAAACCGAGTGAGACGACTGAAACGTAACGATAATAACGGCTACACAAACGAGATGTAAATTAGGCAGTGCTTCGTCGGAACCGGTGGTTAAGTAGTTAAAGCAAATACTCCCACACGCCCGACCAACACAGGTGAAACCCAATCAAAAGCCTTATTGTATAAAAATGTATTATATTATGTATATTTGTGACAAATTCAGATCGTAGATACGTTTAAAAAATACAAAAAATTGAATTTAAAAAAAAAACAGTAAAATAAAGAAAGTTATATGTACCCATGGTACGACGAGTATGAATATCATAGTCTTGAAATATACAAATTAGTAACTTAGGAAAGCTTACAATTAAAAAAATTACATTGTCAATTTCGCAAAAAAAAAATCATTACTTATTAGGCCTAACATGTTTTAAGGAGTAATATTTAGGCAACTCATATGGCATGTACATTTGGGCTATGTCAATGTGTGAGCAGTAAATTAACATTAGTGTGTGTTACAGAGGATCACTGAAACGCCAGTTCTCGTTCATGCACGCACAGGTCATTACATGGAGAAAAATTAAATATATTCTTGTTTTCATAACTATAAAAACTACTAACAGGTATAGTAATTAACTCATACATCCTGAAGTTTGATTGTAATTTCGAAAAAAAATGGTTGATGTTATAAATTATAAGCTTCTAGACTATGCTATTTAGGAATAAATTTTTTGATTCAAAATCAGATGCGTCCAAAATAATTAAAAATGTAACGCAAATGTTTTATGGAAATTTTTTAAAAAATTATCTTAATTTTGAAATTTAAAATCTAGATGTTTTCAAAGAATTCATACACATATTACAAATTGAAATAGTAGTGTGTATCCAAAGTTTGTGTAATTTACCACCGATTAGTGGTCTAAAACGTATGAAAAATACATGTGCTTCGATCCCTTTAACCACAAAAAAAAAAAAAAAAATTGAAGCTTTTATTTCAATAACACGTTATTGGTAGAGTGGTAGAGTGGTAAATGTAAATATATCACTAAACGCAGAAAATTGTGTAGAAAACAATTATTTCCCTTTTTAGTCACTTACTACAAAATTTTAATTTTCTTTTTTTTCTTTTGCCTTATAAAGGCCTTATAAAGGGCATTCTTAACAAATTGGTATAAAAATACTTATGCCAGTATGCATAGTCTATTTTATGTGTCACATAAGTTAACTATGCATACGACAATAGTGATTTACTATAAATTACAAAAATGTAAAAGTATTTTTGACAATTTTACTGCAATAATTGTGTAGCACTAGTTACTAAAATTAAGTTAGTATTAAATGGAAGGATAATGGTTAATCTAAATATAAAAAATATATTTAAATTACTTATAGCATTTTTTTTACAAAATTCTCATTTATTATTATTAGTCGTACGAACAATAAAAAATATTATAATTAATGTGTGGATTTTTAGATAATTAAAAGCTTAATATATGATGCTAATATGTTCTAAAAAACCCTAAAATATTCTCTAAATACTCTTTTAACTTGTAAATATGCAGATAATGTTTTTTTTTTCTAAAATAGTTCAACAAAAACAATAAATAACTTAACAATTACATAACTAAATCGTAAGAAATTAAAAGTTAAAATATTAAAAAATATAAAAGTAAAACAAATTTATTATTAAAATATCATTCTCATTACGTTATCAGTTATCAAATACGATAATCTATGGTACAATCACTCACCGAGAGTAACAGCATGGCCAACATTACCAATTTGATTACAAACAAGTAGATATTTAAATGATTTTTAATATTCTTAAAATATCAAGTTATTTTTTTCCCTAGAAAAAATTGTTGCCACAAAAAATCACAACTCGAGAAATTTACAAAATATATGATTTTTATTATGAACAAAAATAGAATATATTCTAAAATATGAAAAGTAGGCTAAATATTCTCTAATGTCCAATATATGCTTAAATATGCAAATTAATTTTTTCCTGCAAACTCTGTGATAGATAAATCGTCCACATCGTTGCATAAAATACAAATATGTAACGTAAAAACCTAAAGATCCGCTCTCTAATAATTATGATTGAAATTCGTAGATTTTAAATTAAATATATGAGTTTCTTGTGTTTATGAGTTGTATATACCTAACCAATATCAATTGTACATCAAATTCATAAATCAAATAAAAAAATTATTTAATTCATAAATTCGTAAGATCATCAATTAATTTATTACAGTTTGTTAATAATAGTACAAATTACCAAGTAACTAAGTAACAATTCAAAAGTCATTCTTAAGAATAAAAATCCATAAGTGCTCATTCATACTATACTTAATAATTAAAGGGAGAATGCACATGCATTTTCAAATTTTTTTCCTTTAATAATAAAAGTTGCTGAGTAGGATAGAAATTTATTTTGTGGCCTATAAATATGAAATCAAAATTGTTATGTTGCATATATTTGCATATTACAATCATATTTTTACATATTTTTAGGCATATTTTAATGTCAATTTATAGAGCGTATTTTAAAATGTATAAAGCATATATTTAAGTTTTTTGGAGCATGAACATCAGCCTTTTATTAATAATATGTGTTATTTAAAAAAAATTCCAAGGGTTTTCTATGCAAAGTATATGCAGACATTAATTAAAGAATGATAACGAGTCTTTGTTTAAAAAGTACTCACTGTACACATTTATTAAGAACAAATTAATGAAAACGTACAAATTCTGTTACTGGATATTTGAAAATAAAATTGAGATTTTATACAGCAGTGTGAGACGACTGTAATAAGTCATTAGCTTCAGAGTTGTAATTGGCCCTTTGAGTAGCCATTTTTTCAAGTTTATTATTGTATATTCGTTGTTCCATTATATACAATACTCCACTGACATAAAGGGCAATAGTTCCTGCGACTGCTACTCCATAGCTCCATCCTATATCATTGTGTTCACAATGTGGCATCCATTCTCTGTTGTCTCCATATATTCCAAATATTATTAGAGCAATATTACTGCATATAGCTGAAAATAATATTTTTAACACATTAATAGGTATGTTACAAATTATAAGACAACATAACACAATGTTTTACCTGCAGCTATGTTAAGTATTCCAGCTGATAATAGAATTTGAACATAACCTACATAAGCTCTATTTAGATGCATATAAAGTGTAGTGTATAATAAACCAAACACTGTTAAGAGAACACAGGACGTAAAGAAAAACTGAGTAGCAACATAAAAATCTAAGGAAAAAAATTTGTATTAATTTTAAATTTTACATTAAAGTTTAAACTTTATTTGTTATGGATGAAAAGTAAATAAAAAACCAAGTCATAAACAAACCTTTAAATACAATATCAGAGGTAGTATAATATTCTTCTTCAAACACCCACCAACAATTATGGAATCCTGTGGCGTGCCAATGACGGGGGTCCTCAAAATCTTTAAAACATACTACCCATAGACCTATGAATGTGAACAGTTAAACAAATAGTTATTAAAAAGTAAATACCTAATTTCATTTTCTTTTCATCATATTGTAAATTAATAACTTAACATTATTAATTTCAAAAATTTGTAACAATAATTATTTAACAATATGTTATTAAAATTTAGTTTTATTAATACCATTGATTGTTAATACAATAGATCGCTCACTAAGGTACAAAATATGTTGCACTAATTTACTAGCGATCTTGGTGTTAAACGCCAGAAACTAGATAAGATAGGTAATCTAAAGATAAGATAGGCCATCTTATAACCTGGCCTCTTAGTCCAGTTTATGGCGTTTAACACCAGGATCGCTAGTAAATTAACCCAGCATATTTTGCACCACAGTGAGGGATCTATAGTATTTATAATCAATGTTAATTAAATACTAATAAAAAAGAGCAAACAAAGTTGGATAGTATTAACTATTATTATAAAAATGCTTGGTAAACCTGGAAACCTACTTGTGGATTATTTTAATATTCATATAACCTTATTATCAATTGAAAAAAAATGTTGAGATCTTTTTGCTTTGTGAATCAGTTTTTTAAGTATGCAGGAAATTCAAATTATTATAATCAAGCATAGGAACTACCTATCTAGATAAGAAAAAAATTCTAGTTCAATAGAGAAAAAGGTAATTAAAATAAAATGTACAGCCTTGTATTCTTTCAGAGCATTTATCTATTAGATGGGTAACTGTACTTTCCAAGCAATTGAAACTTGCCAAATTTATAAAAATGTTGTTATTTAAAATATCTCAATATATATCATGAGACCAAGTTTCAACAGCAAAAGCTGATTGAACAAAAAGGGAAGGGACCCCAATGGGTAAAAACCATCGGTCGGAATAGAAGGTACAATGCATAAAAAGTCATCATTCTATCAGTTAAATTTCAAACAACCACATAATCACATAATTAAAGCAGGGTACGTATAAGGCATATAGCATAAAAGTTTTTTTATATAGTTGCACTGAGCAGAATTTATCAAGAATGAGGTTGATGAGGTTTTTTTTAATATTTGTTATATTAATTACCAAGTCATCATTATTAATAACTACATTAATATTTTAATAACAAATAATAAATTTGTTTTCATTTTATTTTATTCTAAACTTAAGAAAATTCACCAAGCTGATGTGATTTGTTAATTTATTATATTCATATATAAGTTTATACTTATTAAAATTAAAATTTACAGTATTATCACTAATAATACACACAAAATAGTAACTAAAAGTTCATAGCAATCAATGTATACTACCATATACTACCATATATTATATCTTAGTCATTATAAGGATTTATACCCTTTATACATGTAACATACAAAGCGTTTTAGCGTTTTATAAGGCGTATATTACCAAACCTGAATTAAAGACTTTTACTGCTCATACCTTTATTAATATAGTATGTACAAGAGCGTAAAAACAAAGTACCTACAAACAATTTTTGAACAAAATTAAAGATACGCATTTTTAAAACCCCAACACAGATTCTATTGAGCAATTATAGATACTCGAGCTGAAAATATTTCATTTTGCGATAAGAAAAAAATCTCTTATAGACATCAGGGACCAAAAAAATGCGAAAAACTATGTAAGCGCAGATATACTAACACCCATCTATACTAACCGAGGCTTTCGAACTCTGGATTCTTTAGTTTCCCATCCGTGACCAACCAGCTCTTCGTCGTGAACGCCAACAGGACCAAAAACGTTGCCAAAAACGACAGGCCAGCGGCCGTCACACCGTTCCCGGACTTGGCCATAAAAACCACTGGTAACTATAACCAGGCGCTGACTAAAGATTCGAGTTTTGAAAAATGACAACAAAACTTACAAAACTTGGTCGGTGGGAGTGGCGACGCCCGGTGATATGTATTTAGTAGTTACGTTGCCGGTGACCTGCAAACTGCAAAGTATAATATTCAATTAAAATATTTATTTATCCATAAACAATTTCATCAAACAGCACGAGCAATCACTAAGTTGTTACATTCCTTGTTGCATTCCGTCTTTGTTTGTCTACAACAAATTGTTGATCCCAGTGATATGAAGGTTAGATTATGTGATTATGAAATTCCCCCCCCCCCTTTATCTTATCATTTTATCATTGACAAATTATCATAGATAATATAAGAATGGATAGGACATGCCTATACCAGTTCCATATGAGGCCGTGTGCTTTTTTGGGGAAGAGAGAACGTAAAGAGAGAAAGACGATATGAGACTTTTTAAGGTTATGTGCAAACTATTTTATTAAATAATAATAATAACATATTAAAAGCGAGTCGCGAGTATTTTAAAATTGTTTGTGCATTTTAAAATACTCATAACTCGCTTTAAAATTAGAATATAATAAAATGTGTAAACTAACGGAACTAAACGAGATCTGCCGTACAATTTGGTATGTTACGCACTTGTAAGACGGAGACAACACATACGCGATATACGCGGGATCCACGTTATCTCAAAACATTTGTGACTATTGCACAACACAAGCAAATACTGATACCACATTACCACACCACACTGGTGCAACAGCTGATCTACAATTATACACCGGTGTATGACGGCTTGAATTATGATAAGGATGACTTATCATATCATTTTCAACGGCGCCAAAATTCACGGTATGTTTTATCCGTTCTCGTACTGTGATATGGACTTTTTGCAGGCAAAACTTTGCCAACCGACTTGCCAGTCCTAACCTGACGAGTGTCGGTCCGGATCAAAGAAAGCCTGCAAGTGACAAAGTGGCCTAGTGTGGACGCGCCTTTGAAATTTACAGTTCATTAATTTTAGTTACGTATCACTAGGTAAGTAGTTATGACATTTATAAAGCAACATTTATTACAGAATTTGAAAAACAACGCATTTGATTCGTGAACCAACAATTTTTCCACCATATCTTTTAATGTTTTTTTAAAATTATTTTATGAAACCTTTAAGCGATATAAAGGCTATAAGCTTAAAAGAAAAAAAAAATTTTATCTATTTGTATTAGTTTTAATATTAACTTTTCAGAAGCCGAATTTTTAATTGTGTACATAGTCCACAAGTATTAATACATTGAAGAACATTTGAGTAATTATTATTTGGATTGTATTAAATTTAAGATGGTTTTATAATGTTTAAAAAATTTATTTTGTAGCTACCTACCAGGAATTAAGAGTAGGAAGGTACCTAAATGTATTTATGTATAATAATATCTTAATTCGTGCTGCCTGCGTAACTTTTAAGCCGGAAACCACGATCACGAATTAAGATAATAATATAATTTACAGGATACGGAACGGACGTGTAATAAGCACGATTTAAGATATAGATTTAGGAACTATCTTTTATCGTGGTACTGAGCTTGCCCATAGAGTAAGACTTATAAGTGACTATTATGAGTAAGTCTTACTCTATGAGCTTGCCACAAAAATATTACTTATAAGTTATAACTATAGAGCTCGGATGTTTATGACGGCATGTTTTTTTCGCGGACTCGGAATTACCTACATCGGAGTATGATACCTATACTTATACATATTATTCACGAAGTCTAGATAACAAATAGGCAAACTTATTTTGCATATATGACATTTTAGATTCTGAGTGGAACGATGAATGTATTGATTTTACAATGATGTGTGTTTTTATATTTTTTTATTTTATTTTTAATTTCTTTTTAATTTTTTTATTTTTGTGTCTGTGTACACGATAAGTAGTCGAAATAATGCTTCGATTTTCGACTTCAGTATCTTGTTCGATTGGAAAGTGAATATCGTTGG
>WHPZ01567369.1:0-28750 GCA_016617965.1 Macrosiphum rosae
AATAATTCATACTGTAACCAAAAAATCTAAAAAATATATAAACACACTTATTTTTTACAGACATTTTAATTTCAAATTTAGACAAAATTTCATATTAAAATCAATATTAACGGTCTTGGTTTTTCGTTGTAATTTAAAAATAGTATTCGGGGATATATGATACCTAATGGATATTGTGATATGATTAATTTGGAATTTATTATAAGTATCTATTATAGGTCAATTTTTTTTTTAATACCATCGATAAGTTTATGTCTTATACCTAGATTGACATACCGTCTCCACTCAGAATCGTTTTTCTTCTACAATGATATTATATCATTGAATTCAAATTTAATACCATCCATTATACCATTACCCACTTGTAACCTACAGTACAGCAGAGCGACATCCACTTTCCCACCTTTTTTTTAATTGTTTTTTTTTATTGTTGCCTCTTGTCACAAAATATTAAATACCATATTTGTCGTTGACGGTAACATTTCTTTATGTTTCGACAATGTTTCGGAAAATCAAAGAATAAAATGTTCAAAGTACCATGTTGAATGTATTAAAGATTCTCTATACGTTAAAAGTTGTCTCATACAACTTATTGATCACTTCTTTTAGGTACTAAAAATGTGTTCACAGTAAAATATCAAAAAAATTATTTTAAAAGCATTACATTCCATCCTTTGTTCAGAATATAAAAGTTCAGAGCTTTTTAATATTGGGCAATTTTTACTTTGATTCGAGTTCAGATTAATGGGGAAAATTATTATTTTGAATTTGAACGTGACGTTATAACTTCTGAAAAATATTTTAGGCGCAGTAGTATAAATGCGTAGATTTATCTTTTATAAATAAAAATGTTGTGGAATCTGTGGGCTGTAAATTGTCTTCTGTATTTTTTAAATAGATTTACCTTCGTAGTTCTTTGACTCGCGGGAGAAAAATTTTTGATAATCTACATTAAGTAGTTAAGTGTAATGATTATAATAATAAATAAATCCCACGAGTTATCTCAGTGAGGAGGCCCAGTAATCTATAAAAAACAAAAATAATAAATGAAAAAATGTTTGTGCTTTTTTTTTTTTTTTTTTATTGAACTTTTTGTAACTTTGGTGACATGGGCCATTAGCTTTTAACATTGTTACATTTGTACATTAAATTAGTTTTTGGGTGACAATTTGGTTACAATTATAGGGGGACTTTGTGGCTTATGACTAAATGTTACTTAAATATATTTTTTTTATTTTGGTGGTCCTGAGGAATGACATGCCTTTTTTAGGTTGACAGTCTGTGCTTCTTTATAAAATAGTTACCTTCATAAAATAAACAAACAATTATTAAACATATTTTTGTTAAATATATTTTGCTAATCTCAGATTATACAAGTTGTATTCTAGAGGGTCGTACATAATATTGAAAAGTATATTATAATATGGATTTATTTTGATGCTTATTGGAACGTTTAACGTTAAAGTTTTTTTTATTTTGATGACATCTAATTTATTATATTTTGTACGTATAATTTATTAATTTATTATTTTATGTGTAGGTACCTATTAAAATATTTAATACGATTATTATTTTTTAGGTATATCAGAGCCTAACTTCAAAAAAAAAACCAACATGTTAGTAACTTCCAAATAATTTGAATTAACAATTTCTTTGAGAGCACTCTATATATTGTTATAGAATTACTATAGTTACACCATTTTGATACTGTAATAAATACAATTTTCTCCTTCACTTCTTACGAAAAACAATAATATTGTTTATAGCATGAATAGGTATCAATATATTTATAAACAATATTATTTTATATCCAGATTTTTAGTTCGAAAACCTTTATTATTATCAATTATGTTTGTATATAGATATTATAAATGGAAAAAATTTTGTTTTTAACAACATAAAGAAATCAAAAGAAAACAACAATTTATGAGGCAATGATCTATTATTTTGATTTTCACAGAGTAATAAGTAGTAAATGATTTATCATCAAATCGGCAAATCGTTTCAAAGTTTAATGAGACAGTCCACATTCACTCTGCTTATACAAAATCGTATAGCTCAAAAAACTAATTTATAAATAATTCAATCCAGTATCATTTTGTATTCATATAGTGGCTATATAATATCAAATAAGAAAAACGAATCACATTTAAAACGTATTTGCAGTAAAATGTATACTTCATCGGTAAATTAAATTATAATACTTGCCCTACCAACGATACTTAACTTCGCTCAATCATCCCGAATAAATGTCAATATATTCAAATCGAATATCGAACAAGTATAGTTGATAAAGGTTAGTTATAAGTTATAAATATTCAATTTTTAGATGACCGGAGTGATGGAATATCTACCGCACAAAAAATTGATAGGTAGGTACACTAGGTATACAATATTTATCTAATCCATTCGTCTGGAAAAATGTAAATTCGTGTAACTACTTATTTAACGGATAAACTTTAGTTCATATTTGTTAACACCAATATACACTTTGATGTTTATTATGTAACCTAAAACGTAGTAACTATAACGTATAACGTTGTAACCCAAGCACTTTTACTGTCCTAAAACGTGATGACAGACACAAAAAAAATTTAAAAATAAAAAAAAATAAATAAAAATACACATCATTGTAAAATCAATACATTCATCGTTTCACTCAGAATCTAAAATGGTGTAACTAATAAAATATATGACACGAGAGCTAACATTTTATACCATATATTTCCACATGATGAACTTTTACGATTCATTGTACGAGTTGGCTGCCACTGTCACATAAGGGAAATGATCAATAAAGTACTGAATGACGTAATTATGGCCGATGAAATTCGTAAATGCTCTAATGACCGGTGTCAACGAATAATGAGAAAAGTACCAGTTAAATATATTCCGTATTCATCTCGTTCTAAAGATTTTGGGGATTTACAAGACCATACTGATGATTTAATAAAATCGTCATCATCATTATGCGGTTTCAATAATTGTGAAGGAATATTATGGACTCAGGACTGTTGAAACAGTATAAAAAGTCACGTTTTAATTGAAGTTTCAAACATACCAGAAGGTTCTGTGTTATTATCACTTTTTATCATTTATGTGCGGCTCAAGTGATAACTCAAACTGGTAACCATGATTTAAGATTTTGATTAGGTACCTTAAATTCTGGAAACAGTGGAAACTTTACTAGCTTACTGCATTGGCATTATATGTCGGTACCTACCTCTACTTTGAGGGTTGCACAGTTCCAAAGTCCAGTATGAATATTGGATGCATAACACTAAATTTATTTAATTAGATTTTCTATCCAACCTACTTAAAACTTAGTATTGACAAGTCTCACAAAACATTGAACTATTCGATTTTAAAGATAATATTCTTCCATCACATCAAGTGTAATATTTCTCTAGTGGTCGGTACATTATATTATTATTGTACATAATTACTATTTGTTATACCTATGTAGGTAAGTTTTTACTCAAAACTGTATGGGAAAAATGTTGTCTGTTTCGTTGAGCATATTATATTTATTTCAGGATTTAGATCATTAGAGGACAATTTACTGGTTTATCTTGTTCATGCCTGTTTATGCAAAAATTATGGCATCTGCTACAATCATAGTACGCCATTTTCCTCCACAAATTTCATCTGAAGAAAAAGAAGAATTTCTCAAGTATTTTGGCGCCAAGTATGTTAAAATATTGACATTTAAAACGAATCGGAGATGTATAGCTTATGCAAGGTAGCTTATTTTTTCAAAAATGTTATGCATTTTTTTTTTATTCACTGCACGCTGTCCATATTTTTATTTTTAGGTTTGAATCACAAGAATTTGCAGAAGCTGTTATCCAACGGTTGCATCAAAAAGAACTATTGGGGTATAGATTGACTGTCGAATTGTCTGAAAATGATCTTGACATAAATCTAATGAAATGCCCTAAACCACTACCAGTAACTGAATGCAATACTGACAAAGTAAAACAGTTACAAGAGGATTATTTAAAAAAATTAAATAGTTGGTCAGCTGCGATCGACCTAAACCAACCACCACCACATCATCTGCAGTATAGTTATCCCAACCCAAACCCTCACATACTGTCAAATATTGCCAATGCATTAGCTTGTAATCAGAAGTTCTACTATCAAGTCTTACATTTGATGAATCGTATGAACCTGCCAGCACCTTTTGAACCGGTCATTGGTTGCCCCCTGAATAAGTTAATGAAAATCGAAACTGCAGATAAATATACCACTACTGATGAAACTGATCCAGAGCTTTCAGAATCTGAAATGGAAAGTAATGATGAAAGTGATCATAATGTAGAACCTAAATTATCTATGTTGAAAAAGAAAATATACAAAGTCATAAAACCTAAGCGTTTAAAGAATGTTGCAATTACAGCATCAAAAAAGGCCAAAGTTGAATTGGCCAATGTTTTTGATACTGTTGAATGTGAGAATATACCAAAGAAGATTGAAGTCAAAGTATCGGCAGAACTAAAACCTGCCAAGGGACCAACTGCCGATACTGAAGGAGGATTTGGTGTAATATACTCAGTAAAAAGTATGAACAAAGAAGAAGTTAAAAAAGAAAGCGAGTCAGATGATGATACAACAGGAGATTGTATCAGTAAAGAAGAATTAGCTACTAATAGATTATCAGATAAAGATATGAATAATATGCCAATTTTTAAGAATTATTATCCAGGAGCTCCATCTTGTAGATTATACATAAAAAATTTAGCAAAAACGGTGCTGGATAATGATTTAAAATATATTTATAAGAGATTTTTCAAATCTGGTGATCTTAAACCAGGAACTATGTTAGTAAAATTTAATATTTGTATTACTATTTACTATATTAATTTATATTTTAATATATAATTGGTTATGTTGAATATTTGCAGGTTTGATGTACGATTAATGCAAGATGGACGTATGAAAGGTCAAGCATTTGTGACATTACCATGTGTAGAAAACGCCCATCAGGCGCTGAAAGAAACTAACGGATATATTTTAAAAGACAAACCTATGATCGTACAATTTGCCAGATCAGCTACGGCAAAATAAGTATTAATACAATAATTTAATGCATACAAATTATAATCACTTGTACATAATATGTTTATATTTAAAATGTCATACATTCATACATAAAGAATAATTAATAATAAACAAAAAAAAAAATCAGTTTCTTCTCCTTCGTACTCTGGAAATTCTCCACGAATTTGGTTCTTCATATTTGTTATAAAGTGGTTCTAGTCGTTGATTCTTTTTGAACTTGCTCAACTTGGTTGGATCAGAGAATTTGAAGAACGCTGGTGCAAATTCAACAAGCCACCTCGGATCTATTGTTGTTACCTCACGCATGTACTCTTTGGTTGTTTGGACCAGCTCGTGATACATTACCCTGATAATAAAATATAATTAATTTAATTTTGTGTAATAATGCATAATTAATTTGTTTATCAATACAAACCATTCAGGTTGCCTGTTGAACAAAGCACTGCTAGGATG
Source organism: Macrosiphum rosae (assembly GCA_016617965.1). NCBI lineage: Eukaryota > Metazoa > Arthropoda > Insecta > Hemiptera > Aphididae > Macrosiphum > Macrosiphum rosae. Next base: position 5,518 of record WHPZ01567369.1, read on the forward strand.
AATATAGACTGCTTGTCCATCAACAAGAGTACGATAACCTTCTTGTGGATCTTTTTTAGATGCATTACGGAAAAATCCGGAACAAATAGCCTTCTGTATTCGAGCTGTGTTTTTACCGGCCGAAACAACATCTAACTTATGTCTACAAAAATGTATAGCTACATTTTAAAAATGTATCAGAGTTTAAGTATTTAGAATTTAATTATTACCTATCCATGATTCCAAGTAATTGTTTACGAACATCTTGGGCTCGTTTGAGTGTTCGTACTTGGACGAAATTCTCATAGCACCAAGCATTACTAAACTTATTGTTTTTCCAAGAGTTGTACACTGCCAGAAGGGTTAAGTGATCTCCTTCAACTTGATTGAACTTTGCTTTTTTCTGATCAGCCAATGCTTGCTTATCCTTTGGTCTATAGAAAACATTTTGAACAGAAAGCATGGATACAATAGTCAATATTTCTTCGGAACATTGAAGATGAACAGACATTATCAACATTTTGGAGAGGTTAGGTTCCAATGGAAATTCTGCCATCTGAAATCATATAATTATAATTTTCTTTATTAAATATTCAAATTATTTAAATCAGGTACATACTCGTCTTCCCAATCTGGTAAGTAGACCTTCATCATCTAATGCACTTAAAGAATGCAATGATTCTAATGCCATGATTAAACTTTCAACCGGTGGAGCATCCATGAAGTCAAAATGAAGTAAATCGTTAATGCCCATAGTTTTCAGTTGTAATACCTGGAGAGTAAATAATTTTTAAATTGATACTGTGACAAATAAGTGAAATTAAATATTTAAAAACATACTGTGGTTGCTAAATTTGTACGTTGTATCTCAGGAACAGGTGTTGGTAACATTTCATCTCGATAGGCTCTCTCTGTATAAAGTCTGTAACATTTACCTGGTCCAGTACGGCCAGCACGACCAGCTCTTTGTTTGGCTTGTGCCTAAAATTACAATATTGAACACATAATTTAATTGAGTATTAAATCGATATTTAAAATTTCATACTGCATTAATATACAACAATTAATTTTGTATAACATTGTGACCCATAAAGAGGATGCCACACCAGCATGTGTTGTCTTCGTCTTACAAGTGCGTAACATAGCAAATTAACCCTCAGGAGGAACGCGTTAAGCTCTATTACCTTAACAATTAGAGTGGACGGCCTATTATGAAATTTGATGGTAAGATCAATATACTGTGATCGTATGTTGGTTTTTTACGATAGTTGAATTTTATAGCAAGTTACGCATATATTATAATATACTTTAAATTAACAGAGCTAAATGCGATTTTCTGAGCGAAAATTTGCTATGTTACGCACTTGTAAGACGTAGACAACCTATGTGGGTGTGGTGTCCATATAAGGGGCCTAGCTACGGACAACATTTTGGAAATTCTAATCTCGTCTTAGTCTCCTGAGATCTATGGTATTTATTAGTGTGAGTGAAATTCAATGTGGGTACTTAGCATGAGCATGTACATGTCAATAATTCGATAACAATATAAAACTAACTATACAAATTTTACAAAAACTAACTTATTGTTTTTACAAAATTAAAGTTAGTTAAAGTTGTCTGATTTTGGTTCTGAAAAAATATATAAATTATATATATATAAATTTCAATATTTTTAATTTACAAACAGACATACTTGAGAAATCGGTGTGACAACCAAAGAGTCCATTCCAGTTTTTGAATTATAAACTTTTTGTTTTACAAATCCAGGATCGACGACATAATAAATACCATCAATTGTCAACGAAGTCTCAGCAATATTAGTAGCAATAACAACCTGAGGAAAAAAAAATATTAAAATCAATATGTATATACAATAATTTTCCAAAATTTTTTTTTAATGGCTTGATAGAATCATGTTTTATTTATACTTTTCGCGATCCAGGAGGAGCTGCATCAAAAATTCTAGTTTGCATTTCACTAGGTAGAGCTGAATATACAGGTAAAATAATCAACTCTGGTATATCAGGTCCTAATGACTTCATTCTCTCATATAAAATTTCACAAGCCGTATCAATTTCTTCTTGACCTGTCAAGAAAAGCAATACATCACCAGGTGGTTCTCGCAAATGTATTTGCATAATTGTGATAAGTGATGCATCCAGATAGTCTGTTTCAGGTTCTTTAGTATATAAAACTTCTACAGGGAATGTACGTCCAGGAATTGTGAATATGGGTGCTTCAAAAAAGTATTGAGAAAATTTCACAGCGTCTAGAGTAGCAGATGTTACAATTAGTTTTAGTTCTTTCCTTTTTGTGACAGCTTGTTTTAATAATCCAAATAAAACGTCTGTGTTTATTGTTCTTTCGTGAGCTTCATCCAACATGATCACAGAATAGTTTTTCAGGTCAAAATCTACTAGACATTCACGCAGCAACATGCCGTCTGTCATGTATCTAAAAACAATAAAAAATATTTTGCTAGACGTTCAAAGAATATTATTATAAATGAGATAGTAAATCATTAATCATACTTGATTACTGTCTCTGGACTAGTGCAATCTTCAAAACGAATAGTGTAACCAACTTCTTGACCTAATCTGCATCCAAATTCTTCAGACACCCTCTTTGCAACTGACATGGCTGCTACTCTTCTAGGTTGAGTACACCCGATTTTACCTCTTGATGTAAACCCAGCCTCGGCTAAATATTGAGTAATCTGAGTGGTTTTTCCTGAACCAGTTTCTCCAATGACAATCAATATTTGGTTGTCAGTCACAGCCTATTGTAAATTAATATGAATATGTACATTTGTATTAATTTAAATGTCACTTAGATATAATATGTTATAATAATATGTTATAATACTATGTATTACTTTGATGAGTTCATCTTTGAGCTTATAAATTGGTAAACTTTGTCTCTGTTCTAAGAGAGTCAAGTTGGTCTTAATTCCAAATGAACTTTTTTTGCCGCCAATAACGTGTTTCTTCCATTCTGGTACATCTTGGGCAGTCAATCCAATTCCTCGCATGTTTGAAGCTAATTGTCTACTATCGTCTAAACATTTTTCAAAATGATAAGTAATTATTATAAGTAAATTTTATACTATGCATATGGACATTAATATTACTTACTATCTGGTAGAGGATCAATCCAATTTTTAGTAACATTTTTAGGCACTGAGTCCATTTCTTGTTCGCGTGCCAACATTTTATGTTCTCGGCGTTCTTTGGACAATGCACTTTGCATCATGGCTGCTTGTGCAAGAGAACCATCTGGATTCTTAACTATACGAACCTAAAAATATACAAAATAACGATTATACATTTATAATGTTTAAAAATAAAAATTAGGTGTTGTGCTTTAAAAATTCTTTTATAAAAGAAAATTTATGATTCTACTAAATAAATAAATCAATGTAACTACACAATAGCCTAACATTAACTTTTATAATTTTGTTCTATTTGTAATGCATACTGGGCTAAGATCGTGGAGATTTCTACCATGTCCATGTAAAAATGGAGGTTCATCTTCAACAATTTCAATTTCAATATCTTGTTCTTCTTCAGTGTTATCTTTAGGTAAAATGCCAGTTTCTTCATCAAAATCGGGAAGTTCACTTTTATCAATACAATTGGCTGATAACATCTATAGTTAATAATTAAAATCCAGCTTAAGTAAAAGAAATATATTATTTTCAAATTTATTTATGTAAATTTACTTGTTTTATTTCCCAGCGCTCTGGAGATGAAATCTTATTCATACGTTTTAAATTTGTCATTTCATCTGCATCAGCAATTGTCTGTAGTTCCAATAAGGAAGTAGGTCTGTCAGGGTTACGGCCACCCATCATGTCATCGTCTTCACTAAAATTATTAAAACAGAAGTAATATAGATATTATGTTATCTAGATCCCTTCTAGAATATGCCTGAGTACTATGGGACCCCTGTACGGCAGTAGATTCTTCTCTTTGTGTCCAGGGATGATTTTTAAGTAGGAATGGGCCGATACCTCTTTTTACCAATATCCGATACTCCGATATATGCAACCGATAAAAAACCGATACCCGATATATTTGAAAACCAACATTTTCAGCATAAACAATGAACCGATATTAAAAGATCACCGATACTATCAACCGAAATACTATAATCATTTTACATTTAACTATTACAATTTATAATCAATGCTATTATGCTGATAGATTTGGTTTTTTTTTGGTATCATTTCAAATATCGGTTTAAAAAAAACCGATACCGATAAACCCAATACCACCAATATCGAGTATCGGTTTTAGTATCGGCCCATCCCTATTTTTAAGCTCATCAGAGTTTATTCTGAAAAATTTATCATCTTCTTCACCACAGCAATCCAGTTATGCATAAACTCGGTTTTGTCTCTTTAGCCGATAGAAGAGTTGAGGCTAACTTCCTCTTTTTACACAAATTAATTGATGGATGTAGTGATGCCCCTACCCTACTCTCTCAAATTAGTTTTATAGTACCATCCTGTCAAACTAGATCGTCTACTTCCTTCGTTATTACTTCTCTCAATACTAATTAATGTAGAAACCAGCCAATTGATAGGATAACGCACTTTGGCAATGAGCACCCTCACTTGTTCAATGGATATTAATAAATTATTGCTATTATTATATTATGTACCTAATTATTTATATTTCTTATATCATGTATTTTTGTTTAATAATTATAATATGAATTATTATTACACAATATACATGCTATTGCATGTAATCTTCACAATATTTAAAAATAACGACTTGTAAAGACTAAAGTTGGTTAAGTGTAACACCCGCTTAGGTTAAATATATATATTTTTGAGAATTATATTGGGCTCTCTCCCCGTAATCAAATAAATAAATAATATATTATCATACTCTAGATCTCCAGGCTGTATCATTGGATTTAAGTCTTCTCCAGTGTCTTGATCAACATCTTTCATAGATAATGAAATTTTTTGGTTACCACTTATTGATAAAACTTTTACCTGCAAAAATTGATTATTGAATTACTAATATTTTGACAATTCACTGAGTTTTCAAGCATGTCAATGTTGCTAAATGATAATTACTTACCATGACTTTATCACCTCTAGAAACAACATCACTAACAGAAGTCACTCTTCCTTTTTGACGTAATTGTGAAATGTGCACAAGTCCTTGGGATTGACGAAACATATCAAGTTGAACAAAACAACCAAAGTCTACAATATTCAAGACTTTACCAGGATACACTTTTCCCAGTTCTGGAAATTTGCTCTTTGATTCAATTCTAAATAAAATAACAATAGAAATATATAAAAAATCGATTTTTACACAAGATCATACTACATGTCTTCAGAAGGATAAATTGAAAATTTTTGTATGTGCAATTAAAGAATATAGAAAATATTAAATTACATACTCTTTCTCGTGTCTTTCTTTTCTTTGTCCATCATTGCTTCTGTCACGTTTATCACGACTCCTATCCCCCTGTCTATCACGATTTCTGTCACGTTTATCATGACTCCTATCCCTCTGTCTATCACGATTTCTGTCACGTTTATCACGATTCCTATCCCCCTGTCTATCACGACTTCTATTCCTTTGTCTATCACGACTTCTATCCCTTTGCCTATCACGACTTCTATCTCTATATCTATCACGACTCCTATCTTTTTGTCTATCTCGCTGTTTATCACTTTTGTCATGTTTTTCTCGACTTCTACTTCTGTTTCTAGAATTTCGCCTCCTGTGTTGTCGATCATGACTCTTAGATCGACTTCTAGACAAACGTTTATCATCTGAAGCACTAGGCTTGTTAGTTTCATCTTCAGTGCCACTAAAAATAATTATTTAAATACAATATTATTAATAAAGTCTGATTTTTATAAAATTTATACATACTTTGTGCTAAGAATTGGAGCAAAAGACTCTAATTCTGCCATGACAGCACTAATGGGGTCATTTTCTTCACCAACAAGGTCATTAGGTATGGCTAAACCAGGAAATTTACATGCAAGTGTGTCACTTTTTTCAATATTTTCATATGATTTATTTCCTGATCGTTTCGATGTTTTCGGTTGCATGTGCTGTATAATACGCAGCAAATTGGCAATAAATGAATCCTTCAAAAAAAATAAAATTTAATAAATAAATACATTTACTTCTATAATATATATTATGATGATAATGTAAACTAACGGAAAATTCAGCTCCATTTTTCAGAAGAGCTTTTTTGAATGCTTCTAATGTATCGTTTTTGTAAGCCAAGTCAATAATAAATTCAGCTAGAAATTAATTAAATGTATAATATAAGAAATAATAATAATAATAATAATAAGGAAAGTATCAAAGATCAGGTTTAATTAATGATGTCTTACCCAAATCTTTGTCGTTGAGTCCCAAATGATTTTCTAATTCGGTACATATTTTTGATACTAATGACAAATGTTCCAATTTTGGTAATTCATCCATAGTGATACAATTATTTAATATTATAATTGTTATTTTAAAACCTAAACGTAACACATGATCGTGAATAGTGATCACTGGAACAGTGGAAAAGTCGAACAGTGAAAAATGAAAAACATAAACCAACGGAATATTATCAGTAAACAACAAAAATCGTGTTTTTATTATTTTAAATGTTTGAAAACAATTGATATGGATCGGGAGTCCCAACGTTGTGGAAATGATTCCTTTTAGTTTTCGTCAGGTTGGCGTTGTGCTTATCATTGAAATGAGAGACTTTTCAGTTTTCAATACGATTCAACTATTATTATTATTATTATTGTAATTTCTAATACTTACACATAAAAAAATTCATATTTTCTTTTTCGAATAAAACGAGACTTAGTCAATGTTATCTTTATTTCGTTTAAGTTTTCTTGTATGTTTGGTAGCTTTGTACTTTTGTGTTTAGGGTAAATAACTAGTGTCAGTGTCAATGTATTTACTGCGAAATTCAATGATTTGCAGATGCAGACAGCCAAAAGAAAAATTAGAATAATGAATATCAACGCAGATATTATATTATCCATCGGAATTCGTCCATAAACATCATAATGTGAGTGTATTTTTTTTTTAACTATTTCCCTAACAATCACTATTATTGACTATAGCAAATAATGAAATCAAATCGCATAGGTTAGCCTATATACACAGAATACTAAAATGTCTGGTAGTAATCCAATGTTTTCCACATTTTCTTTGATACTTATCTGATAGGTTTTAACTTGTTGTTTTTGTTCTTATATTGATAAAACTAAAGGGATAAATATTCTTTTGTTAGTTTGTTGTCATACAGTAACAAACTTCTGTCACCATTATTCATTAAACGATTTATTAACTACTTTATAATTGGGTAGGTACATAAATTGTATTGTATTACTCTCAATATTTTGTTACTTGTAATGTTATTTAAGTAGGTAGATGATTGATAAATGTTTGAGACACAAATACCAAAATATCTAGGTATAAATCTAATTATTTTTTACTTAAAAATATTATATAGTTGTACTCACAAACTACTACTTTGGTTGTACCTATTACCTATATCATAGAATTTAGTTTATCAGTGTTTACTTTTAGGTAGGTATTCTATGTATAAAAATGATAACCATTTAAAAACATTGTGTTTTAAAATATATTTTGTATCATTGACATTTTGAATTTATCAACTTGAAGTGTATGATTGTTAAGTTTCAAAGAAAAAATATCTTATAAACTTTAATTACTTCTAAATTTTCACCTATTGAGGAAAATATTGACCTTGTGGTTTGGTTGTTTTAAATAACTTGTAAAATCATAATATTTAGAAACTAGGTAGTAGGGGCAAAATACCTTAATTTTTACTAAACAAACTTTTTCTTAAAATACCTACATTCTTTGAAATACGTAGGTAAATCTACTACAATAACAATGATAAAGCATTTATCCATCGGTATCTTAAACTATGTATCTTAAAGTTAACCTTGACCTACATAAATATATAATAATGATCATTAATGATTTCATTTTCATTTATTATGAAGTTGTTATGTTAAAAAGTGAATTTGTTTACATGTTTTTATTCAACAAATTATTGAATTTCTGATTCAACTTGATATACCTACTCTATTTATGTTTACTAAAATATTATAATAAGTCATTACATTTATTTGACTAGGTATAATAATATACTAGATATATACTAAATATATATTATATTTATACTACAAATGGTATATTTACCCTGGGATAGGATTAAACAGTGATCTATTTTATATAGGTATATATTTTTTTGTATCATTCAATTATGATTTTTTCATGTAGTCTATAATTTTGTTTGTAGGTATGCAAACATATAGTATAACTTTGTTGGTTTTTCACCATACTCATTTACCACTTCGTCAAGTTAGAATAATAGTACTTTAGGTAGGAACCAAGTTAATAAATAACTAATTCAGCTGGTAGGTCATGTTCATTGAAATGTGTGTTGATAGAACAATCTGAAACTATAGGTACTACTTACCTAGTTGTGTTTTTTTTAGTTACCGCACAATGTCATGACTCATGATTGATTCTAATGTTTGGCGATAATATTGTAAATATTTTTTTTAGATTCTGAGTGGGGCTATATTAATAATTTATTTTATTGATTTTAAAATGACGCGTGTATTTTTTTTTTTTTTTGTTTTTGTGTACGTGATAAGCAGTTGAAATAATGCTTCGACTTTCAACTTCAGTATCTTGTTTAATGGGCAAGTGAAAATATTTGTTGCATTGGAGAGATCAAAATCTAAAATTCCTAGTAGTTTTCCAAAGCGCTGGGAAAAACGAATAAAAAATCAATAAGGTAAAACGGGAATTTTTACGCAAAATCGGTTTTTGTGTAACTCTAAAACAAATTACCGTAGGTACATTAATTCACTGAATCTTTAAATTATTATTTTCTATAGACCATAGACAATACTATTTTAAAAAGATTTTGACTTGTTTTGAGCTGTTTACAGACATTTTTGGTTTCCAATTTTTTTAGTATTTTTTTTCTATTTATATTAATCAAATTTTATTAGTTGGGTCAAAAAGCTTGAAAATGTAATTTAAAGATCCCCATATATTATTAAAATGACAGTTGAAAAATATTAAATACACACAGTCACAATTATTTTTCATAATCATATAAAGTTAAAATGTTGACAAAATACGTAAAAATCACGAAATTTTGAGTTAAAAATATATAACAATTTTTTTTCTATATCTAAGATTTGAAAATTTAATACTAAATTCCTCATAAGTTTGTCTTTTTTCTTTTTTTTTTTTTTTTTTTTTTTTTTTCCTGTTTGAACCGACGGCGTCGCGGGAACTGCTTTCGCAATACTTTCCGCTTCATAAGTTTGTCTACCCTCATCAAAAAAAATGTCTACTGGAAAGTCAAATTAAATTTTTATGAGCGTTTGAAGTTTACAACATTGGATATTCACTCGATTTCTCAAGTACCTAACGATTTTCTTATTTTGCTGTAATTAAAAACGAATAACTATTGGTACTTGAAGTTTACATCATATATTTATTTTATCAATTCGGATACTTCATAACATTTTATAATTACTATTTTGGATTTCATTATCACACAAAGTTAAAACATAAAAAAGTATTCTAGTTTATTGTGGATATCGAGAATAAAATAAGTTAGAATCTAATCAGAATTAGGTAGTGTCCATTTGAATGTTGAGTTCTGTATTTTTCTGTATTTTATAGACTACCTACCGATTTAGGCGCAACTATTTCACGTTTATTTCACAACCCATTATGTGTATATTTAAAAAATGGTACTCGCATTGAATCAAAATATTTTTAAGACTACTTAAATAGTTAGGATCTGTGTAAAATACTTTTTATGCTTTTTATGCGCGTATACCTAAATATACTACCAGTGAATTAGTATAGACTATATATACAGAGTGCATTACCAAATACATCAATGTTGAGGTTTCTGAGCTACCTATACTTATATTATATAGGTGCAATTGAATTTTTTATAACTTATAATGATTTGGTTTTCGACTAAATTATAAAACAAGATAAAAATATTTTAGTGTCTTAATCTTTGTTATAGTGGGTACATGTTCAATAATTTTTTGTCTAAGTATTTTTTTTTATGTTTAGTATTGACTATACATTTTTATCAGTGCTAAATAGCACCTTACTACCCTAATTACGCCAATGATGGAACAATATTTTTGACGTTCAGCGTGATCATATACGTTTACGTGTACCTACCTATATTTTTAAATTCTATTTGCTTTGTTAATAATTATAGTTTCTATACAAGCGTTTAATTTCAACCGCTACATCAGTGTGGCAGGAAACGTAAAATTAATAGCTGGTAACTTTTTTAATAAACATAGATTTAACAAGTTTCCCTACGAATATGGGAACCATTTTGGTAGTAAGTGGTCAGTGACGAAGGAAAGGTACAGCCATACAGGTACCTAGTCAGGTAGATGATACTCCATTACGGCATTACGGTATTTGGATACATCTCGATCTCGTTGTTTTAAAGTCGTTTACAACAGTTGATATTTATATAATATTACATATATTAAAGTAATTAAAACGTATTAATTGTGGGAAGTACGCCGGTAATGATAGGTATGCAAGTGCGTCGAGTATTGGAGCACCGAGTTAAAAATTAAAATACAACAATCATGTATCATATCTGTAACGTCGATTGAACGAGAACGTTATTCAATATATTATATTATTTAGCATACCACTTGGCTTACAAGTTACTATAATAATGGAATAACATATTATTGGCAAATCGTTATACAGCCATACAGACGGGTTGTTTACGGCTGTCTTGTCACAGGTATTATACGTAGACTTAATTTAAGTGCGTATTACATTTCTTTTTTTGATATCTGTGTCAGACGAAGAGACTCGCACTCCTGTTACAAAGCTGGAAGTGCTAATCTCCGCGAGATATTGTAGTACTGATGATCGTGATAGGTATAGGTGCAGAATCTTTGTGGTTTTTTTTGCAACTTTTTTCTTTGCTAGACCGAAGAGCATCGCCTCGTGTGCTTGCCAATGTCGGCGATAATATTGCTATATTTTATTTTTTTCGCATGTGCATAAGTTGTTCGCATTTGGCCGCAAAACACACCCGTGGTATACATCATGAGTATGAAATAAGTGTGCGCTTGCGCCCGTGTGTGTAAATGTGTGCAGTGTGTACAGTTGTTGACCATTTTCTCTTGTCGGCCAGCGAAACTCTTAACGACTATAAATAGCCCCACTGGTCTGTCTCGCCCCCGCCTGCACCACGACGTGGGGCAGCGGCTTAGAGCTTTTTTGTGTCATACGAAAACAAATGACTCATTTTATGTTTGGCGCTGGCACATGGTTTATGGCCTTATTTTATTATTTGGCTTAACTGGAACGACGCCGCATGCACGCGCACAATGTGCTGGTATTATTTTGGCATAATATATAATATTATTATGTCCATCGGCTTTTGCATATTATTATTGTTATTATGTTAGGTTGCTTATTTTTTACTGTACGTGATGAATTTTCGTAAATTCAAAACGTATTAGAAGCGCGTACATACGGCATGGCGTTCTCATATAGTCAATAGTACGCCCCGTGCGGCCGTGGCCTTGTCCCAACACTAAAAATCGTGTAATAAAAATGTAATAAAATAATTACTATAATATGCTTAAATAGTTAAATATCTATACTTATCGCTAGGTCTGTGCATGGGTACTCGTCATTTTTGTCTTAACCTAACCCAATCTTTAGTATAAACGTTACTATTTTTCGTATATATTCTATAAATAAAATAAAATATAATAAAATACATTGTTTGAGGTCTATCGGTCTATGTCTTCAATCGTGTTTGTTGAGCTGTTTGTATAATATTATATTATGATATTTTTGCGATTAATGTATGTATTAATTATGTAGATACGTCACTAAACTGACTTGTAAAAATTGTCGCGTGACCATAGCGTTTCTTCTGTACAGCGGATTTAGGATTTAATTATTAGAAGGGCCTATTAATACCAAACACTATGATAATGATTTTAAAATTATCTTGGGACAGTATTAATATTTTGGTGTTACAGGAGTTGTTATTGGCATAGACTAAATATTATACTAATAAGTAATATTTAATCTATGTTATTAGGTATTTCTTATAATTAGTAGTAATAGACATTGTAACATCGTCACAAAAATATAAACCATTAATTATATCCTTCGATTCTTAATAATTGATTTATATAATATGGTAATAGACAATTAAAATAAATATTAAATATAAGATTTTTATTGAAACATATAAGCCAATAATTAGTATGTATTTAGGAATTGGTGTGATTCCCCTTTGCCCACCCCTTACTTTGCCTTATGTATGTGCCATGTTGCTTCCAAAGTTGCCCAAGAGCAAATAGGTTTCCTAATCACTGCTACTGCGGAGACAAAACTTTAATACTATGGTTTTTAATTGATATTTGATGCATATTCGTCAAACCTATACTATAGGTAATATTAGGCGGATATTTTATTATTGGCTTTATTGTATGTGTGTGCTTGTGTGTCCGGTGTCATGTGTGACTTTTACTCAATAAGTTAACGTATCATGTGTTTCCTAGTGTGAGCGTGCGTAAACGCGTGAATATGTTACGTGGGTGGAAAAATGGCTTTTGGTTGAGAACCCGACAAAATATAAACGGCTCATGAATATTTTTAGACTAGAAAACAGCATTCTTCAAACAACCGACTTGCATATTTGCTTAATGACGAGATATCAATTATTGCTATCATATACTGTCGGGACTTGTATGAGTACACACAATACAAATATAAAAATATATAATAATAATATGTAAATATGTGATATATGTTTGCGTTTACAATATCGTCTTGTATAAAATACTTTCAGTTTACGGAATTACATATCAAAAAATCGCGTGTGGCACAGTCTGTCGTCCCGTGTATTATAGTATTATTATATTCCTTTTTTTTTATCGACAATTCCACAACGCCACAACGGTTGATATTTGTACGTAGGTATTATTCCTTTGAGTCTGTGCATTATTACATTAACATAAAAACGTAGCCTTTACCGTGCTTCTTTTGAAATTGTTTAAAAACCCGCCGACCTTAAAGGTATGACGATATTGTCGTTCCGACTTTCCGAGACCAGAGTAGTGAGCGTCATATTTATGTTACCGGTGGAAAGTCAGTTAACTATTTCTCCCTACTAACGATAGTAATTTATAATCGTTTAAATGTAAAATGTTCATATTGCTTATAATATTTCCCTTTTGTCTGTGTAATAAAAATAATACAAGTGAAAAATGAGCCTACGTGACATTTGCAAATATTAACATAGATATATTGATAAGTTTACTGGAGTAAAAATATATGTGCAGTTACTAATAATAATAATTATATACTGCAGTTGTTTCGGTTTATACTTGTTACTAACTGTTAACAGTGTATATGGCAATCGTCTATAAAAAAGTGTTGGTATTAATTGGTTGAAAATCTTCATACAATTACCTACCTATTGTACTCGTGTATATATTATGTTAATTAATATATATTTAAATTATTGATACATACAACACTACATATAATATACTAATATAGTATATACAGTAGTACAGTACTACAGTATACACAGAGGAAAGTAAAATATATGTGTGCACTATTAATTCTTTACCATTCTAAACTAAAAATTATAATAATATAAACGAAAAAAATTCAAATTATTAGTGCATTATTGGTATAAATTTAAAATATTTTATCCTTTTTATTAATATACTAGCTGATCCCGTGCACTTCGTTGCCCGTTAAATATATCAACTCTATATGACTTAAACTTTGTTCAATTCGTTATTTAATATCCGGTGTACGGTGTTCAAAATTTATCTTAACTTTTCCGTTGTCCGGAATAAAAATTCTGAATCGTAGCAGTACATGTATAGTTTTTACGTGAAACAGTAACTACCTAAGTCACAAACTTTCGCGTTTATAATATTAGTAGGATTTCTTTATCAACCAGATAAGTAGTATATTTTATACATTACTTTTAAATCAAAAATGTTGTTATATATATTTTTAATTGTATACATTTTTTAAGGTATAGTTAAAATTTAATAGCACCTATGTTCTTTTTTTATTATTAGACACATAATTTAATAATCAAAAGTCAGTTTATTCTAGTCTTTAGTCCCAGAAATTTCTGTTAGCTGTTTGCTATTAAAAGGAATTATATAACGCCAATCGTTTCAAAATATAAATATTAACATATGTTGTTTAAAAAAAAAAAACGTTTGGGATTCATTAAATAAAAAGTATACGTATAGTTATACTACTTATACTTATATATTTTATGCATAGTTTATTTTGTAAGACCTTTTTCTTAAATTTTTTTATGTCTGCAGTTAACTAAGATTATAGGATATTTGTGTCCTTTTATGTTTATTCCAATTTCCAGTTGGTTATTTTATTAAACCACTACTATACAGATAGAATATGCCATTAAAATGGCCGATGAGGATTATCTTGTTCGTGAGTACCGTATATCATGCCAAAAAAACCTATAACCTAAAAACAAATAGTTTTAAATTATTAATTTAAATATCGTCACTAAAAATACTAAACATTTGGACAATTTTAAATGTGAACGAAAGATGTAATATTCTCGATAGTGAAGTATAGTTAAGCTATATTATATGATTTTATTTTTAATATTTGACAAGCATATACACAGTCGTGTCGTGAAAACTCAAACTTCCATGACTGTCTCGTATATACACATAGTGATTCATGAAACATGTTCCCATCTTTTCCTTTAATGGTGCAGTTATTCAAAATCTGGTTTTTGTAATTTTCAAATATACTTAGTTAAAGACCATATTTTTAAAGTCTTGAGATTTTTAGTACTACTTAAGGAGTGTCCTGTGAAGACACAAATCTATATTTTTAAAATGAGAACCCCCTTTTTTGATAAATTATTTAAGTAGAAGGGAATTTTTCTGAAAATGTTATCTTATCAAAATTGAAGTTCGAACGAGTAATTTTTAGGTTATTTAACTTTGTGTACTAAAGATTAAGGATAATAGCCAATAGGTCTACAATAGTGGGTTTGGAAGATTTGAGGAATATGGGGAATCAAAAACTTTAGCAATTAACATTTATAATTTGTAAGAATGGTTTAAGTATAATAAATGATTGATCTAATATTAAGTACATTTATTTTATAGTTAAATTGTATAGGTAAATCAATCTGTACTTGTACTATGATGTAAGATTTATTTTTTTGGTTATGTTAATAAATAAATTCTTTAGTAAAGTTTCAGTATTGTTTCATTTTTTTTTATGGCTGCATTGCATTATTTTATAATTTATATTTGGAAATTATACTGTACATCAGATGAAGTATAACTTTGAAAGCTCATTAAATATTTATTTCTGACAATAACAGTCAACAAATAATGGAAAAAATACATAGATTACAATGTATAATTGTGGTTGATAAATATGACATTTTTACGAACATAAATTTAAAAGTATTAAAAAAACGTAATATTAACGATGTAGAACGATTTCAGTAATCGGGCATTTCTTTACTGCCCCTTTATATTATGTAATATACTTATGCATTTATGTGATATTAATAAGTTGGTACTGTAGTATAGTGTACCTATATTTGTAGTTTTTTTTATTAGAATTTTTTGTTTATGTGTATCATTGTATCACTTGTGTATCATCGTTGTGGATGACTTGTACTGTGACGTATATTTTTTATTTTTTAAATTAGCTCAAGCTCCTGTCCAGTTTTATAAGTGTACCCCATTAAAATGGACCAACGGATAAATACGTTTTATTACTCTTATATATAGAAGTATAATTTGTGTGTATCAGAGTGTATATTATGACCAAAAGAAAAATTAGAACATATAAAGGTTTACTATATTGCCATTTGGTATGTGTTTTAATGGGTTGTTTTTTATTTTTTCTTGCCCTGTATCTGAGGCAGACCGCACTCTCACTCGTCATACACCATTCTAGACGTTATACTATGTGTGGGGAACGATTACTGTGGTTTTTTTCAGTATATCCCCACCATAATTTGAACATTTGTGTTAAAAAGACCTGCTGTCGAAATTATTAAATCATCATACTTTTTCGTCATTATAATATTTACGTCTACTCGGTCAGTCCAGTATACAGTCGATTCGTCGTCGTCAGTGGATCTGGAACGGCTCTTATTGCGGATTATAGTTGACAGTTGGCACTCAGACTCAATTTGTTTTTCCTTACTGTTTCAGTGACTTAAATTTAGAAACGCTGACTTCCCGTCCAGCCTACATTTTTTTTTAAATTTGCCCCCCATTTTTTAATGACCGTGGGCGGAGTTTGAGCTATCCTGAATTTGGAACTTCAATCATATATGACATGAATCTGTAGACGCCCATAAAAACGCGTCATTTAAACAAATAGACTTACATATCCCGGCCTGTCTAATTGGCTGGGCCAACACTGAAATAAAGGAAGTAGGTCAACTGCGAGTAAAAGTAATTTCACCCTACTCCTACATTGTCGTTTTTGACGATTGACAGGGTACTTATTGTACTTATTGCACTTCCGAGCAACAATAATATAACTATGTATGAATGTGTGTTTTTCTGTGGATTCTTTACGCTTATTATATTAATATGAGTACAACATAATATATTTTCGAATAAAATCACAAAAATAGTGTCTTTAAGTTATGGTTTATTATTTTTGTTTAAGAATTAAATAATTGTAACTGAATATAATATATTTATTGTTCCTCTTCAAAATGTTTTTCGGGTGATTTGACTTGGAATCAATTTCCTTATTACCTGTCCAATTTTCACGATCGAATTGTATTATGTATGTGGTCTTATAATGTCAATATTAATAATACCTAGTGATAAATTTAGACCACGTTAATGATGCAATACCGGTACTTTCATTGCATAATGACGTGCATTTACTATATGCGTCAAATTTTAAACGCATTTACGCTTATTTATTTTTTATGATTTAAATGTAAAAATAGATAAATGTATTAGTTCATATAATATTTATAATTATGAATTAAAGTTTGAATGAATTAATTTCACCATTATAAAATAAATAATGTACCTATAGCACCTATCAGGTTATTATTATCTTATATCTTTTTTAAACCAAGGCAATCAAATATTAGTTTAATAAAAATAAGTAGGCGAAGTTTTTTAGAAGAAAAGTAAGTCTAGTTAAGTTTTGGTTAAAAAGGGCCAATCTTACGGCAAACATTTAGTTTCGCGATCAGTAAAAAGAAACATTTTATTGAAGTCATTAGAAATTACAATACAACATTATTGAAAAAATTGTATATTTTATTATTTATAATTGCAAAATGTGTCTGGGCACTGAAAACGTTAAGATTTCTACTTTTTTGAATAACGGTATACCTTTTTTAATTCATCCTCTGATGCAGAATATTTAATATTTAAACTAATAGTTTATCAGTTGTAACTTATAAGTATATTGTAATATTTAGATGAGCAGAGAAGTAGTGAACAGACATTTACGGAGTACCTACCTAATGTGTGACCTCCACACGGCTCATTTAAACTTTAAATATTTATAATTAATTAACTATATGATAGGTACTCAACTGAAACTCCATTTTCATATAGGTATTGAGATTCTCAGAAAAATAATCAGCTTCGAAATATAAAATAATACAATTTTCAGTCATTCATAAAATTAAAAACTTAAAAATTATAAGTACTTAAGAATAAAGATCGTAATAATAATATTGTTTTTCAAAAATATTGTATTGCAATGACTTAATAATCGAAAAAAATATTACCAAAACCGTTAACTTTTGAGAAAATACATGTTTACCAAATAGAATTCCTTTGTACCAATATTTTTTTTAAAGCTTGACAAATGCATTTTTAAAACTATAGATTAAAGTATTAAATCTTATCCTTGATGATAATGTATATAATTATATAATGTGTCAACCAAGAAATTAAATTATTTTAAAATTCTAATGAGTTATTCTTTTCAATTAAAATCAAAGAACTTAAATACTTGAAAAAAATTAATTTTAATATAGAAAAATGAATTTGTATTTGATAAAATAATGGATTATGACATTATGTATGCATGTATAAAATAACTTTTTTGATTTCATTAAATTTGGTTGGTTGGTTGGTATTTGATTGAATTATATATTTAGGATTTGTTTTTACAAAAAAGTATTAACATCAACGTTTCGCTTTAGCGCTTTAAAGGAACAGGATGTTTGTCCCCTAAGGTTGGATACGCAGTTTTAAAATAGAAATTCAAAGCATTTTTTTGCGTATGTTGTCTCTTTTGCTCACATCAAAGCTAGGTATGTCTGTTTGTATTTGCGTATTTAACAATAAGTTAGAGAAACTAAAAAAAGTTTAATAGAAAGTTTATATTGGCTTTTAATCATTCGATGCAATTCGTTTAGTTTTAATAGTTACAAGTTATGATTACTTATATCGGGTTACTATGCTCTAAATAAAATATTCTTAGTTTTTATACATAATTAAAATATAATTATTTATGAAGGTTCAATACTATAATATAAGTTAATAAATATTATATTGGTTTTCGTATTAATAATATGTTATTAATATTACTCTCGCTTAAAATACAATTATTCATGTATTCCATGATTTTTTATTCTCTGCATTACCGAGGTACTTTTTTGTTACAGAATACTATCGCCATGTAATTAATATATGCATATGCATTTGAAAATTATATTTTTATTTTTGGATTTATGTGTATTTGGTTTGATAAATGTTGACTTAATGACCAAAATGATTAAAATGATAAAAACAATAACAGTTGTTATAAATTTTTGTCTTCGTTAAAACTCATTATCTTCCGAGAAAAAAATACTATAAAATATATAGTTTGTGAACACACAAAATAGTCGATGCACAGTTATGTTACAGCACAGTAGATGTTACTAGGTAGTAGTTACATGACGAACACTTCCCCGCAGTAAGGCATTTGGCTGGCTTATCATATAAAAACGTTATCATAGAATTAATTTGCGATAACGGTTACATTTTTTCTGATCCTATTTAAAAATACTTATTATTATATAAATGGTTTTTTATATTTAATTCAAGTGTTTGAAAAAATTTCCGGTTGATATTATAAAATATACTTTTAAATGGACGAGCGAGTGACCACGCTGGCAATAAATGTACTTAGAAACAATATTGATGAAAACCGACGTTTACCTGAGGTAGTTTACACAGCAAATAGGGGAATATTTTCGATTTGCGGAGCTGAGCGACGGCGCCGAGGAGCGTAGCGACGAGTGCCCATAAGTGTATCGTAATCACTACAATTTTGATATGCCATAACTTGTGAACAGTAAGTTTCCGGGAATTGTTGTAACTGGTTAACTGGGAAACTGTGTAGCTGGTCGTAAGCAGATTTAAAAATTTTGAGAACCACTGGTTTAGAGAAACTAAAAATTATACAACACAAACTATTACAAAGAATAAATTTCTTTGTATCAAAATTAGAAAATTAGAAAATTCTGAATTTTACATATATTTATATTTAGTTTAATTCTATGATAACGTTATTATTTGATAAGCCAGCCAAATGCCTTACTGCGGGGAAGCGCTCGTGGTACATGTACATACTTTTTTTATACGGAAATAATGTAGTGATAAAGTTAGTTTTTATTAGTTTCTCTCATAATGTATTCTTTTTACACCATAACAACTGATCACTGCATATAATACAATTTTAAGCTGACAACACATGGCCCTTTTCTGTATGCAGGACCTGGTGACGCGCTCCTCATTATTCAGGGCTTAAACACATTGGTTGTTATTTTGGAATAAACAGATAAAAAATATTCATTCTCCAGACAATTTATGCAAAACAACTCATTAATAGTATAACCGTGTAAATTATATTGAGAGGCATGTCTAATGTTTACACTTAACAATAATGACAAGTATTTTCATCGTTGAAGTATAATGATAAAAACATTCTATATTATTAATAATAATTCGTTAGACACTAATCTTATTCTTATTTTTTTCTTAATAAAAAAAAAAAAAAACACCTTGCCAGCATTTTAATTTGTCCAATACTAACTTTGTTCTTTAGATTCACTCTTGATTATTAACATTATTAAATTGTATGTAAAGAATTTCTGCTACTGCTACAACACCACACTAAAGTGATGTTTTTTATTTTTGGCTTGGAACTCTTATCGTTTTGTTTGAGATTGCAGATATATTTCCCTTTCTACAGGATTTATTTAAAATGTACGTGTTGTAAAGTATACGTGTGTGTATTACATAATCCCGATGGTCGTTGTGCAATTAATTTTTTTACTCCTTCCAGCAATAACAATAATAATAAACAGAGAAAATGCTCGCCAATATATGTTCGCATCAGCGATATTTCATATCTCGGTAAAAATAGAATTATATACACTGACGTCTTACAAATTTCTTGATGTTAATTTTTTCATTAAATAGATTTGAATAAAAATACAACTTTTTGAGGTTCCTGCAATTTTTATGGCAACCTCGTGTTTATGAGGCGTAATAAGAACGATGCGTGGTAAATTACAAAATCTCTTTTGGATTATCGAGTATGACTTTTTTTAACGAAGGTTTTTTTTTACAATGCCGTCGTGGTCGTGTCGAAACAATTTAAAAGAATAAAGTTATAATAAGCTCCAGTATACACACATGTGTATAATATTTAGATACATGCATAATATTATAAATGTAAACGAAATAAAAGAAAATGAATCTAAAGGCTCGGGGAATTTCGGGCGTCAAAATAAATTACACTCGTGTACGTGGGGCGTCCGCGCGTTAGCAGTGGCCGGTATATGGTGTATACGGTGTGTTACAGGCGTACGTGTCCCGATGTCGATGCCAGCAAATATGATTTGTGAGTCCGTGGAAATTGTCACGTTAAACGTCTGTAGAGAGTTTTTACGTACATATTTTTCTTTTATATAAATAAGCACACGTTGTCAAAATCTTATAAATTGTCACCCCTAAATTACAACTACATGTGTGCTTGTTATTTTTGGTTATTTATTATGTGTTGTTACTTTAGCTCCGAGGAGAAAAAAAACCCTATTCGTGCTCGAAAGATGCATCGTCGTCATCTAGCATGATATATGGAAGTCAATCATTATAATATTGTATATTATAATATAATATGATTTGGTTGTGGTATCGAAGTATATAGACGTCTACATAGGCGGGTGCTATGCTGTCTGTATCTGGTAATGTTTATTGTTGAATTAAGATGAAGTAAAATACTATTGCATAATATGGTTTTAAAATTCTACACAATTATTCACAAAATATTCGAGTTAATTTTTTTTTGGATCTCAATAGATCTATCAACTTCTTCTGAATACGAAAACTGTTCATTTGATTTAGTTTTAGAATACAATGTTTGAAATTTATGTTGCATTTATATTTTCAACGCAGTGAAATCATATAAAAAACAATATAATATAATTTATATAATATAGCTGCTACAATTTTTGTGTCCCATGTTATATGAATTTATTATTCGTCCAGCTGCAGTAAATACTACAATATATACTATATAGGTATTAGGTATGTATAAATTTCCGCTGCTAATAAATAATAAAATATATTATAAATATGTATGACAACGGGTGATAATCAATTCATTATATTAAAATGTATGTACAATTATTTAAGAAAAAACACTTTAATCATCAACTTTGATGCAGGTTTTCTGTGGACAATTGGATCAAGTTAATAGGTACAATTTGGGAGGTCAAAATTGAAAATTCTCAGTACAAAGTTTTTTCAATGTTTGGAAGAACTAAAAAAATAGGAAAATCCATTAAAATGATAATAATATTATTATTAAAATAATTGTTTGGTAACCTGAGTTACCAAGAAGTAAGATCTTCTTCGCTCAGAATCGTTTTTTTTATCGTATAAGATGATTTTTCAATTAAAATTTAACACACCCATTACAGTCCATATTCAATGATAAGGTACACTTGACTCCTGCAGTACAACAAAAACAATAGACATTTTTAACAATTAAATTAACGTTTCACGGAAATTGGATTAACAAAATTATAGTATTAATTGGACTATCTCTTTAAATTTTTTTTAATCAATGAATATTTTTTTTTTCACAAATTAAACATAATTGTTTAATTTCTTCCAAATTAACAACTCTCCTTTAAATAAAAAAAAATCGATTTCTCCTAGTGTTTGCTGTATTTAATTTGATTAATACACCGGAACACTGAAATCTAAAAATTTGCATGCCAACATTTTCGTCTGCCCGTCAACCAAAATTTATGGTTAACGAGGTTTTGCCAAATAATCACTGACTTTAACATAAATAACCGAAGAAACCAATAAAAATGCTGTCCGTCCATAGCTCTTTACACCCACGGCTGGGTTGAAAGATAATTTCTTTTCAACCGGATCATTCAGCCAAAGGAGTCTTGTAGATTAGTTGTATTTTATGAAAAAATTATTTTTAATAAGCTTATTTAAGATGAATTCTTGTACTTACTTGATAATTTGGTCAAGAAATAGATGTAAATAATTTTATCTCGAAAATAAAATGCTTGGTCTTATTATGACATTTTTTATTCAAGTACACCAATGTTTCCTAATTATATACATAGTACAAGTTGATATTTTAGATTCTGAGTGAGACGATGAATGTATTGATATTACAATGATGTGTGTTTTTTTTTTATTTTTTTTTTGTGTCTGTCATCACGTTTTAGGACAGTAAAAGTGCTTGGATTTTCTTCAACAGTAGCATTTCTGATAGTAAAGTGAATCTAGTTGGTACTTTGGGGGGTCAAAACTCAAAAGTAAAAACTTCTCAGTAGTTTTCACAAGCGCTGGGAAAAACAACATAACAATTAAAGAAAAACGGGAATTTTTACGCAAAATCGATTTTGGTTTTTAGTGTAACTCTGAAAGAAATGAACGTATATACATGAAATTTTCACTGGTTGTTTATATTTGCATTTTATATACACGATAACATTTTCAAAATATTTTGATTTATTTTGAACTGTTTAGGGACATTTTCATTTTCCATTTTTTTTAAATTTTTTTTCTAAAAATATCAATAAAATTTTATTTGTTGGTTGCGAAAGCTTGAAAATT
>WHPZ01567370.1:0-23038 GCA_016617965.1 Macrosiphum rosae
TGCTGCGGTGTATCGGTACTCGAGGTTTTTTCGCCATTGCTCATATCCTTTTTGATTTAACACGTTATCGGAGTATGGGCATTTACACAATTTTCGGTACAGGCTCTACTTTCGTTGGCATTGGGGATGTTCTGATGGTAGCTGTAGTCGCTGTAGTTGGCGGAAAATGCCCAATATCCCAACGGCAAGAAGTAGTTCAGGGTGTGCGATCGGTTGCCGAATAGCCCGTGTTGGAACAAATCCTCGCCAAGGTTGGCGTAAAACAGGTCGTTCTGCGCAAAAGGCGTATCCACCGACAAGGTGGCGGAACCGAGATATTGCCCGGTGCTTTTGCCACCGCTGTCGTCCAGCCCCAGGCTGAGCCGCACTGGCCTGCCTGCTTTCCAGTTCACCTGTAGGCCACTGGTGGCTTCCCGCACGCCGGGTATGATTTTGATGTCGGCGTTGACGCTAGGCACCCGTTTGAAGTTCTCCAGGCCCTGTTCGATGTCGCGCAGGTTGAGAATATCCCCTTTTGAGGCTGGGATGGCATTCCACAGCCGCCCACGCCAGAAGACCGGCGTGTCAAAACGGATGTCGCCAATGCGCCCGGGCTGTAGGGTGAGCGTCAGGACGCCTTTGGTCAGATCCTGCTCCTGCGCCATCACTCGGGTGGTGACATAACCTTTGGCCAGAATGGCGTTTTGTACTTTGTTGATAGCGAGCACAATGCCCTGTCCGCCCAGGAAACGGCCTCTGGCGTCAGCGGCGGCGTTGAGCGCCCACTGAAAGCGCGTGGCTGAGTCCCCCACAAGTATCAGTTTGCTGATGGTAAAGCAGGGCTGCTCATTGGTGGGATAATCGGGCTGCGCCATGTTGGGGCGCGGGAGGCGTTCATCGGCTTGTGGGGTGTTTTGCTCGCGCAGGGCGCGTTCACGTTGTTGCTGGCGAAGCTGTTCACGGGCATCAATGGCCGCTGGCTCCTGAGCAGGGGGGGCGGACGGTGTGGCGGCTATTATAGAGGAAGAGAAAGCTAACAAAACCCCCGCAAGGGTGGGAAACACCGTCTTTATCCGACGTAAAATCGATAGAAAAGTCCTTTTCACAAGATATTCATCTGACAAGCTGTAAAGATATGTAATTTATGTATATTATTCCCTCAGGCGAGCAAAAAACAAGTGAATTATGCGCCCCAGGTTTGAACAGCCCTATATTTGCTTAATCCACATTCAATCCTGCCGGTTTCTGTGATACGCCGGCTTGCATCCTGTCGCGAAGTTAACGGGTTCCCGCAACCTGGCTGGCGTATATATCCGTCATACTTCAAGTTGCCTGTGCGTTAGCTTTCTTCGCCATCTTCCTGCAACTCGAATTCTTTAGGGTATAGCCAAGCTGGCTTTATTCGGATGCAGAGTGCATAGACCGTTGAATTAACAAGGTGTTGGCAGCGCTATTTTTAATAACCTATCCCAGTAGGCGTACAGTGTTGCCGCCAGTTTGGACATGGACAACGCGCAACAACTGGCGCGTAGGTGAGGAGAGGAAGCACTGCCCAGGGCAACATGGCAAATAAAATAGCCTAATGGATAGGTGCTAAGCCTATCGATGGTTATGCGGGGTCGTGGCAAACTACTGGCGCACGGTCTTTCACCCATAATTGCATTTTCTATGTATCAAATCTTAGGGGGGAGAATAGCCTTGGCGCTATTACTGCATTTGGAACTGCTGCCTCAGCCCCCTCGGCCACCGTTACGTACCGTCTGGATAGCATGTTGCTACGGAACGGGATCACTTGGGTGCGGCCATCAAGCGACACGATTTGATAGAATTGCGGTAGGTTAAAGTTGATAAAGCTGGAACCGTAAGTGAAGCGGTCATGTGAAGAAGAGTAGAAGCGGCTGACGTCGCGCACCAGTTCCTCTTTACTGCCTTCACAGTGGTGATAAGCCTCTACCCGGTTGGATTCATCCAGAATATAGATATTGAAGCCTTTATCGTCCAAGCTATCTTCGAAGAAGAACTGAATGATCCCCTCGCTGGCGAAGCCATCCACCGCTGGCGGTAGGTGCACCTGAGTGCTTGCCACTTTAATCGACAGGCCATGCAGTTTGTTATTGGAGATAGCACCGTAGAACTCCACTGCGTTTTCCAGCTTCTGCACCGAGACACTCAGGCGTTCGAAAAATAGCCCCCAGGTTTGGCCGGCGACACGTACCGCCTTGAAGCGACCAGGCTCCTGGCGGGTGCTGGATAAGCGCAACTCGATGCATTCCGATACCAACTGCTGAATGCGCGTGCGGATCAAACCGCGCAGATGCTGGCTATAACAGAACACATTCACCGATTCCGGCGGCGCGGCGTCTTGATGCATCTTGCCAAGGATGGTTTTCAGGGCTTCCAGCACCGATTGCTCACCGCTGAAATGCAGGGTTCGCACCTCGTTCCACGAATTGCGATACAACAGATCGATGCCGCCCACCAGGCACTGCTGCTGGCCAAAGCTGAACATGTCGAGTTTGCGTAAATCGAAATGCACTACATGATTATTGAATGCGGCGGTCGGGTCATTTTCCAAATTGACGATAATAGCCAGGTGGCGGATCTCGCACGGGCTGTACAGCGCTTTCGACGTGGGTGCTGGCAGGCGCAGCGGGAAGTGATGGGAGACATCGGCCACCAATTCCTGCAATTTGACGGTATCACACCGGTTACCGTTCTTGATATATAGCCGGGTCTTCGGCGTTAGCAGGCCGTTGAAATAGGCCCAGGCTACCAGTTTATTCAGATAGCGGTTATATTCCAGCGGTTGATGGCTAACGATGGAATCTATCGATGGTGCCTGGTTGTACAAGTACCAGCCGTTGCGGTTGGCGCGGCCATTCGGCACATAAATAAAGGTTAAATCTTTTTCCGACAGATCCGGCGAAATCTGGGGGTTTACCAGCGTTACCTTGCCGGGCAAGGCTTCAAAGGCGGCGTATAGCTTGCGGGTCAGCACGCCGATATCCTGCGGACTGGCACTGACGCTGAGGTTGTTGCGGCGGCCGAAGCGGATCAAGTTGCGATAACTTTGCATCATCGCATCCAGCAGTTCGTTATGTGCTTCACGCACCCGTCCTATCTTCCAGTTGGCGCGGTTGTCCAGGATCGCCAGTCGCTCTTCGCTCCAGCCCCATTCGCTCACCAGTTGGCTGAGGATTTTCCGCCGCCAGCCAACACAGGCTTGGGCCAACGACAGTTTTTCACAGACTTTCAGGTAGAAACAGCGGCGAACCAGGTCGAGTCGGGTCGGGTCGTTGATTTCAGTCAGGTAGTGGGTGACTCGTTCGAGCATCATGCAGTAAGCGTCGAGTCCGAAGCAGACGATCTCGCCTGCGTGCAGGCGCTTTTTGATATCCATCGCCAGCAGTTGGGTGTTGGGGTATTCCCAGGAGTAGGCTTCCAGCAGCAGGGTTTTCAGCACTGCCTTGTAAGGCGAATCGATGCTCTTATATAGCTGCCACAGGCTGGCACCAAAGTACTCTTCCGCCGACAATGTGCTCAGGCCACCGAGATCCAGCCATTCGTTCGGTGTTAACACGCCTTGTGCGTAGAGCGACAGCACATATTCGTCATAATGCGTTTCTTCTTCGCCCGGCACCATATTCCACAGAATGCGTTTGCCAGCCAAGCGCACCGCAGTGCGGTAAAACTCATCTAGCAACAGGATATGCTGAGTAGAGCCGCAGTTTTCACTGCCTAGGCTGCCACTTTCGTTATGGCGGAAGCGATTTTCATCGATCAGAAAAAAGCTGACTTCCACCCCCAACGACGCTGCCCACTTTTCCAGCAGGCTGCATTTCTGCTGCAAAAGGTGGCGTTCTTCATTATCTAGCCAGGACTGGTGACAGACCCAGATGTCGAGATCCGAACTGCAACTCTGGCCGATCGAAGAGGTGCTACCCATCGAGTAAATACTGGCAATCGGTAGTTCATCACTGGCTGGTTTGGCAAACGGGCTTTCCCATTTATCTGCTAAGTCATCAAGGTAATCTTGTTGGGGTTGATCAGGGGTGTAGAGGCAAACGCCATGGGGAACATTACCGTGCAGGTAACCCGGCATTAGGGGATGGTGGTGGTGCAATAGAGCAGGTAGCAGACGGTATACCCGTTGAAACACGGGCTCCATGGCTGCTAAGGCGCGATCAATATGTAATTGATTGATCGCATCCAGTCTTTGCTTCAGTGTCTCGATGTAAAGGTACAAGACGTCTCACCTGATTATCCCAGTGTTTGGAAAAATGCGTATTCCATTGTGCCATGAGTGTTATAAGAATATTTGACGGAAACGTGACTAATTTAACACTTTGCTGATTGACCGTAAAGGATGTAACGCTTCGCTGTTTGGGGCACCGCCTCTTTAAACGATTTGGAGCTTAATGGGATAGGCTCTTATACCCGAGATACTTCAGATTGCCTGTGCGTTAGTTTTCCTCGCTCAATCTAGTCACTGAATGATGTAAACGCCTGGGGATTAATGAACCTTATCCCGGAGGTTAAACCCGTGGCCCAGCGTTACCGCCTTCCTACAACTCGAATTATTTAGGGTATATCTGTAATGTTAACTGTCCCTTCTTTACCTGTAGCACCTGTGGCTTCTTGCACTGACAGTGTTGACGCTCAGTGGTACGATGGCGGGCAAATTATAAAAACGGTAACCAGCATGTTAGATAACATTATTCGAATTGCCACCCGGCAAAGCCCGCTGGCTCTCTGGCAAGCACATTATGTTCAGCAACGTCTGATAGCCACCCACCCTGGTTTACAGGTTGAGCTGGTGCCGATGGTGACGCGTGGCGATATTATTCTGGATACGCCACTGGCGAAAGTCGGCGGTAAAGGGCTGTTTGTTAAAGAACTGGAGCAGGCGCTGTTGGAAGAGCGTGCAGACATCGCCGTTCATTCGATGAAAGACGTACCAGTGAGTTTCCCACTTGGCCTAGGGGTGACTACTGTGAGCGTGATGATCCGCGCGATGCATTGGTATCCCATCGCTTCTCTTCGATCGATCAACTGCCGCAGGGCAGCGTTGTCGGTACTTCCAGCTTGCGCCGTCAGTGCCAGCTACGAGAACGTCGGCCAGACCTGATAGTGCGCGATCTACGCGGCAATGTTGGCACCCGCCTGGCAAAGCTGGATAACGGCGACTACGATGCTGTTATTCTGGCAGTGGCTGGCCTGAAGCGCTTGGGATTGGAACAGCGTATCTGTTGCCCACTGAGCGCCGAAGAGTGTCTACCAGCGGTTGGTCAAGGCGCGGTGGGCATTGAATGCCGTCTCGACGATGAAACCACCCGCACACTGCTGGCACCGTTGAACCATGCCGCCACTGAAACTCGAGTGCGCGCCGAACGGGCGGTGAACACCCGTCTGGAAGGCGGCTGCCAAGTGCCGATCGGCAGCTATGCCGAACTGGACGGCGATAGCCTATGGCTGCGCGCGCTGGTTGGTTCCCCGGATGGTAGCCAAATGGTACGTGGCGAATGCCGTGGCACGGCTGCCAGCGCCGAACAAATGGGCGTCGAACTGGCGGAGGAACTACTGGCACGCGGCGCGCGTAAAATCCTGCATGATGTTTATCAGGGAAATCCGCTGGCATGACGATTGTGGTAACGCGCCCTACTCCTGCGGGAGAACGTCTGGTAAACCGGTTGCGCGCACTCGGCCGGGTTGCCTATCATGCGCCGCTGATCGATTTCACCCCCGGTTGCGACTTGCCGAAGCTGCCACAGACCTTGCTGCAACTCAACATCGGTGATCTGGTGTTTGTTTTGTCACAGCACTCAGTGAACTATGCCGACTCGGTCATGGGTCGCGCCGGGCTGACATGGCCGACCCATTTGGCCTATTATGCGATAGGCCGGGCCAGCGGGTTGTGGCGTTACACCGCATCAGCAGTCTGCCGGTGGTATACCCGCACGAGCGCGAAATCAGTGAAACGCTGCTGATGCTGCCAGCGCTACAGAAATTGGACGGCAAACAGGCGTTGATCCTGCGCGGTAACGGTGGGCGTAGGCTGCTCGGCGATACATTGCGCGAGCGAGGTGCCGCCGTAAGCTATTATGAATGTTATCAACGCAGCCCGGTATATTACGATGGCAATGAGCAAAGCGTCCACTGGCAGCGGGCTGGTGTCGATACGCTAGTGGTTACCAGCGGTGAAATGTTACAGCAGCTCTATACTCTAGTTCCTGATTACTATCGTTCCTTGTGGTTGTTGCGTTGCTGCCTGGTCGTAGTAAGTGAACGTTTGGCTACCCTCGCGCAAGACTTGGGCTGGAGCACCATTCGCGTAGCCGATAGCGCCGACAATGACGCGTTGATCCGTGTGTTAAAATAAACCTGACTATGGGATGTGCCATGATGAAGGAACAAAATACCCCATCTACACCGGTTGAAGAACCAACCCCAGCGGCTGAGAACCTCCAACAGCCAGACGCTGATCGCCGTAAAGGCAAAAATACTGGTACGATGATCGGTGCGTTCGCTATCATGCTGGTGATCGCACTGGGTGCGGGTGGCTATTACCATTCACGCCAGCAGGCTCAGCGGTTTCTCTCCACCAACCAGGCAATGCAGCAACAGTTGGATGTGCTAAAGCAGAGCTTGCAACAGGAAAGAAGCGTGCTGGAAGGTTTACTGCGGCAACGGAGCAAAAGGCTGGATGCCGCTGACCGAGAACAGGCGACCTTGGCGCGCCAGTTGAATGAATTGCAGGGAAAGGTTGCCACCCTTTCCGGCAGCGATGCCAAAACCTGGCTGTTAGCACAAGCGGACTTTCTGGTAAAAATGGCCGGCCGCAAACTGTGGAGCGATCAGGACGTCACCAGTGCGGCGACACTGCTGAAGAGTGCCGATACCAGCCTGGCAGACATGAATGACCCAAGCCTGCTTGAGGTGCGCCGCGCCATCTTTGAAGACATCAATACCCTGTCCAACCTGACTCAAGTGGATTTCGATGGTATTATCCTCAGGGTCAATCAGTTGTCCAATCAAGTCGATAATCTGCTTCTGGTGGAGAACAACACCGACGAAGCGCCAATGGATCAAGACAGCGATGAGCTTTCCAGCTCGATCGGCGAATGGCGGCAGAACCTGAGCAAAAGCTGGCACAACTTTATGGCCGACTTTATTACCCTCCGCCGCAGCGATGCTAGCGCCGAACCGCTGCTAGCACCGAATCAGGATATCTATCTGCGTGAAAACATCCGTTCACGCCTACTGGTGGCTGCACAGGCGATCCCACGTCACCAAAACGAGACCTACAAACAATCGCTGGAAACCATTTCCACCTGGGTACGCGCTTACTTTAACACCACTGATCCAGTCACCAAGGCTTTCCTCGAAGAACTGGATACACTGAGCCAGCAGTCGATCTCTATGGATCTGCCAGAACGGTTGAAAAGCCAGCCTCTACTGGAAAAAGTCATGCAGACACGGCTGCGCAATCTGCTTTCTCATTCCCCTGCCGTACACCAGGAGGGATAAGGCATGTTACGCGTGTTATTTTTGTTCCTGGTGCTGATTGTCAGTGTGGTGTTCGGGCCAATGTTAGCTGGGCATCAAGGCTACGTACTGATTCAGACTGATAACTACAACATTGAAACCAGCGTCACCGGTCTGGTGATCATGGTGCTGCTGCTAGTAGTAATGCTGATGGCGATCGAATGGGTGCTGCGCCACATCTTCCGCACGGGTGCGCGCACTCGCGGCTGGTTTATTGGCCGCAAACGTAGCCGTGCCCGTGCTCAGACCAAGGCCGCACTCATCAAGCTAGCGGAAGGCGACTATAAGCAAGTTGAGAGCCTGCTGACGCGTAATGCCGATCATGCTGAACAGCCGATGGTGAACTACTTGTTGGCTGCCGAAGCTGCCCAACAGCGCGGCGATGACTTCCGCACCAATCAATATCTGGAGCGCGCCGCCGAGGTCGCCGACACCGATCAATTACCCGTGGACATCACTAGGGTGCGCATTCAGCTAGCACAAGGCGAGGATCATGCCGCGCGTCATGGCGTTGATCGCCTGCTGAACCAAGCTCCGCGCCATCCGGAAGTGCTACGGCTAGCCGAGCAGGCTTACCTGCGCACGGGTGCCTACAATTCGCTGCTGGAGATCCTGCCATCAATGCACAAGATTGAACTGCACAGCGAAAACGAGCTACAGGCGTTGCAGCAGCAAGCTTATATTGGGCTGATGAATCAGGCGATGGCCGCAGAGGGTAGTGACGGGCTGAAGCGCTGGTGGAAAGATCAAAGCCGCAAAACCCGCCATGAAGTGCCATTGCAAATCGCCATGGTGGAACACCTGATCGAATGCAACGACCACGAAATGGCACAGGAGATTGTGTTGGACAGCTTAAAACGCCACTATGACGAACGTTTAGTACTGCTGATCCCACGGCTGAAATCTGGCAACCTGGAGCGGTTGGAGAAAGCGCTGCATCAGCAGGTCAAACAGTATGGTGCTAAATAGTACGTTGGGGCAATTGCTGATGAAGCACGGCGAATGGCAGCAGGCGACTGACGCCTTCCGCGAAGCGCTGAAACAGCGGCCAGACGTCTACGACTATGCTTGGCTGGGTGATACGCTGGAAAAACTGCATCGCTCGGATGAAGCGGCGCAAATGCGGCGCAAAGGGTTGATGTTGACGCTAAAGCAACAAAACAGCGAATAACTGACAACCTCGTGTTACTAAACGCGGCCTTGATGCCGCGTTTTTTACGCAGGTCATCACTACGATGATGTGCTCGGTATGCAGTAAAGGCGAGCAACTTGGGCGTAGGTTGGCAAGGCGGCTGATGAAAAATTTCGCTATTGTCAAACCGGCACTGCGCCAGAGATTGAGTGGCCGACGCATTTGTCAAATTGATGAACTGGTATCGTAGCGCTTAATGGTAGGTAGAAAATTGTTGTTGGTGGTAAACTCACTACTAACAAAAAAAAGGCGTTTTCAGATAAGTGTTTTTTTCAGCTCAATCACTTTTTTAATAACCAACATGTCTTGATATAATCGGTGGTGTAATGTAAATATTTGGTGACCGTTATTATATCCTGGATCCCATAGTATATTGTTTTTGGATACATCCCGATATATCCCAATTAATTTTTTATTATACATGGCTGAGATATGGACTAGTGATGTATCCAGGGTAATAACGAAGTCAGATAAAAATACTGCGGCCATCACATGATAAAGTGTTGGCGTATAGAGTAGCTTAGCCTGTGGATAATCTGAGTTGGTAAGCTGTTTTTTGTAATCCAGTATGATTATGTTATCGCCGGTTGAGTTTAAGCCATTAACGATTTCGGATATCTGAGCCTCTGAAAGTGAGCGGTCGTTATGGCTTGCATAAGGATTTATTACAATGTTTTTTTGCTGAGTAACGAAAAAATTGGATGATCTCATTTCATCTAGGATCGATTGAGGGTAACATACCTCATATTCTAGAGGGTACTCTATTGTAACATTTAGCTTTTCAATTATATGTCTGTAAATCCCTGTTATATGTTTATCGAGGTAATTAAATTTAATGTTAGTGGTATATTGCTTTAACCAATTAGGCTTGTTAAAACCTAAATTTTGCTTTGTTTTGATTTCTGCTATCAATTTTGGCATGTAAAGTGCCGTATCCCATACGCCAGTATCTATCAAAAGATCATATGCATTTTTTTAAATGTATAAAATGTTATCCGGTAGACGTAATTCAAACTTACTCTGGTGATTTTCAATTGATTCCGCATTAAGTAAATAAAGGTTTCTGACATACGTATTGCTTGAAAAAATAAAACTATTTTCTTTAGTGGCTAATATATCTATTTTATATCCAGCATCACAAAGGGTTTTAAGCATGCATGTAGATATGATCGCATCACCGATTTCATCATCATTCCTAAGCAGCAAAATTGTTCTGGTTTTTTCTAAGGGAAATTATTTGCAAGGGTAATGCCACCGTTTTGCGGCAAGGTATAGGTTGGTATTATATTTTAACTTCTTAATGAAATAATTTCTCTTGCGATTGAGTTGTCTTATTTTTTTCACAAAAC
This sequence comes from Macrosiphum rosae, assembly GCA_016617965.1. Classification (NCBI taxonomy): domain Eukaryota; kingdom Metazoa; phylum Arthropoda; class Insecta; order Hemiptera; family Aphididae; genus Macrosiphum; species Macrosiphum rosae. The sequence goes on from WHPZ01567370.1 coordinate 10,066, forward strand.
TCATGGTTTATTCAGGCTATTTAATATTAATTTACGTATTTGCTAAAGCCCCAAGGACTTTGGCGGATTACCGTTTTTATCGACCAATCACTTTATCAGTCCCCACGCCGGAGAGGAAGCCTCTCCCTACTCGATGTGGGGCGAGCTAAGCAATACCTGTTTAAGGAGAGATGCTTTACATAAGTGGGAACAGGAAATTTAATAATGTACTAACAACATCAGTCTTTCGCCGCTTGTAAGTAGTCAAACTTAGCGTGCAACGAATTCGGGTATAGCTCCGTGTACACCTGCCACAAAACGTTCAGCGAGCGATGTCCTGTAACTTGTGCAACCTCTTCGATGCTAAATCCAGCTTCAAACAGGCGGCTGGCTCCTTCGCGGCGCAGATCGTGGTAGCGCAAGTCTTCAATGCCCTGGGTGTTCCTGACACGTTGAAAGCCCGCCGATACGGAACGAGAGTTGTAAGGGAAAATCAACTCGCTGGTCTTGGGCTGGCGCTGCACTATATCCCAAGCCTCACCAAGCAGCGGAACCAGCATGTGGTTACCCGATTTTTGCGGGGATCTTTCCTGTCTCTTACCAATACCACCCTTTGTTTTTCGTCCACATCATCCCAACGGATTTTGCACACTTCGCCCACCTTCATGCAACTGAGGATTGAAAAGTTCAGAATATCAACGAAGGGGATTTTTGCCGCGACGTGATCACTTCTGGCCTCAAGCCCTGCCAGTAACCTATCCAACTCGTCGCTTGCCGGGCGGCGGTGGCGGCGTTTAGATTTGCCAATTAGCCCCATCTGGAGGAGTAGCGGTCTTGCATCGGTTGCAGGGTTGCTTGTGTAGTCGATACCGTAGACAAGTTTGGCAGACGCCAGAACGGAAGAGAGATAACTTACATCCTGGTTAATAGTGGAAGGGCCAGCGCCAGCGCCGTTTCTCTGGCGGCAGTGTCCAATAACATGGCTGGTTGATAGGTCTGTAAGGGGATTTCGGCTATGTCGCAGTCCAGCAACATATCCAGTACATAACATTTGGTGCGTCCTGCTTTGCCACCGAGGTTAGGATCGTTGATGTAGCGTTTTAGCAGGTCGCCAACTTTAAGTCGTTAGGGTTAGGTATCCCTGACTGCTCGAGTTCAATTACACGTTTAGAACCCCATGTTTTTGCATGGGCCTGCTTTGTGAAGGTTTTACTTTCGTTATAGACCCTCTTACCGTCTTTCTTGATGCTAACGGAGCAGCGGTATCGAACCATGCCATCTGCTTTCGCTCTTTTATCTATGGTATAGTACGCCATCTTAAGTATGTCCCATGTCAGATTTAGGCACTGAGGACACCAAGTCTAGGGTGTCCTCAGTGGTGTCCTGATCAAAGAAAAAATACGACATAAAGACAAAAAATGCACGAAAACAAAGAAACCCCGCATTCCCACCAGAGCAGCGAAAATATTGGTGTAGCGCCGAAATACAGCCCTTCACGCTTTTCCATTGCCCCGATGCTCGATTGGACTGATCGTCATTGCCGTTACTTTCACCGTTTGCTGACCAAGGAAACGCTGCTTTATACCGAGATGGTGACTACCGGCGCGATTATCCACGGTAAGGGCGATTATCTGGCCCACAACAAAGAAGAACATCCGGTGGCGTTGCAACTGGGCGCCAGCGATCCGGCTGCGCTGGCGCACTGCGCCAAGCTGGCAGAGCAGCGCGGCTATGATGAAATCAACCTCAATGTCGGTTGCCCATCTGGTCGGGTGCAGAATGGCATGTTCGGTGCCTGCTTGATGGCACAGGCGGCACTGGTCGCCGATGGCATCAAGGCGATGCGTGACGTGGTATCAATTCCAGTGACGGTCAAGACACGTATTGGCATCGACGATCAGGATAGCTACGAATTTCTGTGTGACTTCATCTCCACCGTTGCTGGCCGTGGTGAATGCGCTATGTTCACCCTCCATGCGCGCAAGGCTTGGCTCTCTGGCCTCAGTCCGAAAGAAAACCGCGAAGTGCCGCCGCTGGACTATCCACGGGTGTATCAACTGAAGCGAGACTTCCCAGCGTTGACCATCGCCATCAATGGCGGTGTGAAGACGCTGGAAGAGGCACAGCAGCACCTACAGCATTTGGATGGTGTGATGATGGGTCGCGAAGCCTACCAGAACCCCGGTATTTTGGCGCGGGTTGACAACGAGCTATTTGGCGTTCAGGGTGCAGTCAAGGACAGTGTGGCGATCATTGAATCGTTGTACCCATACATTGAGCGTGAGCTATCCAATGGTACTTATCTGGGCCATATTACCCGCCATATTCTTGGCCTGTTTCAGGGGGTGCCGGGCGCACGGCAGTGGCGTCGCCACCTGAGCGAAAACGCCCACAAGCCGGGAGCTGATGTTCAAGTGGTGGAACAAGCGCTGGATTGGGTGCGCTAACCGCGCAACGAAATGGCGTAATGTTCTCGATCTGCACTTCACGTCTGCCATACGTAGTGAAATGAAATTAACCTATTGCAACACTTTCAAGCCACTGGTGGTGGAGAACGCTACGCACTTTGCCATCTCACTATCTGGTTTTATCCCCGTCATATTTAAGTTGCCTGTGCGTTAGCTTTCCTCACTCACCGCAGTCACTTACTGATGTAAGCTCCTAGGGGTTAATGAACCTTATCTCTGAGGTTCAGCCTGCGGCTCAGCGCAAGCGCTGTTCAAATCGGTTCCCGATCAATTTGTCGCTGCGTTGCTGCCTTCCTACAACTGGAATTATTTAGGGTATAACTTTAATTATTAATGCATAAAATAATAGCTGTACTTAATACCGTTCCACTTTTGCCAGAGTATGTTTCCTGCCCGAAAACGGGCTGATGGTTTTCATAGAGTGGCGTACCTTCTGGCTTTGTTGAATAAATAAAGATTGTGCTGCTGTACCGGATACGTCGCATTTGGCACAGTAGAAAATCAATCAGTTAGAGGGTGACAGCTGGCGATTTGATTGAGCTACACAATTTTTTATGTTGCAAAAATTGCATTCGGTAATCAGTTCTCCGATTGATTTAACAAAGCCAATGGGAAGTAAAAAACGATACAAATGATGCCATCGCTATCGTTGAAGCTGACAGTCGGCCGGGCGCGTTATGTGCCGGAAAAAAACGTTGAGTAGCAGAATATTTCGCCAGCGACGCATGGGGAACAGAACGACCCTCATCAATCATATACAGAGGGCTGGGCCTGGAATACGGTATTGCCATGCCGGAAAGCGCTCATAAAATCATGGTCTGTCTGCCGGGATATCGGGAAGATGCCGAAAAATGAACTGACTACGCTAAGCTGGCAGTTGTTCCAAGAAGAGATGCTGCAAAAATTGCAGAGCTGTCAGCAGCAGATAAAAGAGCTGGACGTACGCCCTGCGCATATCAATCAGTAAAATGGATATCCTCAGGCTGGAGAGCATACCGGGTATTCGGACTCTGGGGGCATCGGCGCTAACGGTGTCACCGGGTAACAGCTCTGATTTTCAGAATGGCCGACATTTTGCCAGTTATCTGGGACTGGTATCTAAAGAGTACAGCAGTGGTGGCAAGGTCAGACTCCAGGGGATAACGAAGCGCGGGGATGGTGCTATTCACGCTGCCCGCTCCGCGGTCTACCGCGTTGTTAACCTCCCGGATGAACGGTGCAGCGGCCTGCAACGCTGGCTGTAGGAATAATCACGCGAAGCGGCGTGAATAAAGCCATTGTGGTACTGGAGAACAAAAATGCACGAATGGCATGGGCGCTGGTAAATCAAATAAAGTCAAAGGGTTGATGTGTTGGCAGTGAGAACCGACGCTCTGTGAACCTGGCAAATAGCTCGGCTGTCATAATCCATGACACTAATGAGGCCAGAGAGTACGGTTCATCAGGACGCACCAAGCCGAATATATGTTTGTGACTACATTGTCAGGAAAAAGCCTGCCCACACTTGCATTGGGTCGGTGTCCATATAAGTTATCTAGATCCACGCCTTTTCCGCATTGGTGATGCCGCAAGAATCACGAATAAAAATCACGTATACTCACGCATCTGGACACTCTATTCGCAACCGGATAAAGAATACGCTTCATGGCAGGAAAAAAAACAACCAATAAAACAAACGCGGACGAAGCCAGAAATAGCCTACGAGATCGTCAGATGGAAGGGCTGAAGATGCCACCGCATTCGCTGGAGGCTGAGCAGTCGGTATTGGGTGGTTTGATGCTCGACAACGAACGCTGGGATAACGTATCAGAGCGCGTGGTCGCCAACGACTTCTTCAGCCGTCCGCACCGTTTGATCTTTACCGAGATGCAGCGCCTGTTGGAAATGAGCAAACCGATCGACTTGATCACCCTGTCTGAGTCCTTGGAACAGAAGGGTGAGCTGGATTTAGTAGGCGGTTTCGCCTACCTGGCTGAGCTGTCGAAAAACACCCCAAGTGCCGCTAACATCAGTGCCTATGCCGATATCGTGCGCGAGCGTGCGGTGGTGCGCGAGATGATCTCGGTAGCCAATGAAATTGCCGATGCCGGCTACGATCCTCAGGGGCGTAGCAGCGAAGATTTGCTCGATCTGGCAGAATCCTGCGTTTTCCAGATTGCCGAAAACCGTGCCAACAAGGATGAAGGCCCAAAGGGCATTGACCGCATCCTCGAGGACACCGTCTCGCGCATTGAGCAACTGTATCAGCAGCCGCACGACGGTGTTACCGGTGTGGATACCGGTTATCAAGATCTCAATAAAAAAACCGCCGGTTTGCAGAAATCCGACCTGATTATCGTTGCCGCCCGTCCATCGATGGGGAAAACCACCTTCGCGATGAACCTATGTGAACACGCCGCGATGACGCAGGAAAAACCGGTGCTGATCTTCAGTCTCGAAATGCCCGGCAACCAGATCATGATGCGTATGCTGGCATCGCTGTCGCGCGTGGATCAAACGCGCATCCGTACCGGGCAGCTCAATGATGAGGACTGGGCGCGCATCTCCAGCACCATGGGTCTCCTGCTGGAGAAGCGTAACATGTACATCGATGACTCTTCCTGCCTGACGCCAACCGAAGTGCGCTCCCGCGCGCGGCGCATTTTCCGCGAGCATGACGGGCTTAGCTTGATCATGATCGACTACCTGCAACTGATGCGTGTACCCGCCTTATCCGATAACCGTACGCTGGAGATCGCCGAAATTTCCCGCTCGCTAAAGGCGTTGGCGAAAGAGCTTCAGGTTCCAGTGGTGGCGCTATCGCAGTTGAACCGTGGCTTGGAGCAACGTGCCGACAAACGCCCGGTCAACTCTGATCTGCGTGAGTCTGGCTCCATCGAGCAGGATGCCGACCTGATTATGTTCATCTACCGTGATGAGGTTTATCACGACAACAGCGATTTGAAAGGGATTGCCGAAATTATTCTGGGTAAGCAGCGTAACGGTCCGATTGGTACCGTGCGGCTGACTTTTAACGGCCAGTGGTCGCGTTTCGATAACTATGCAGGGTCACACTATGAGGATGAATAATCAACTTAGGAGATAACAATGAAAGTGGCGACCGCAGTAATCGACCGCAGCGTTCTACGACATAATCTGCAACAGGTGCGCCGCCAGGCACCGCAAAGCCACCTGATTGCCATTGTGAAAGCAAATGCTTACGGCCACGGTATGCTGGAAACAGCACACACTCTGCAAGATGCCGACTGCTTTGGCGTGTCGCGCATCAGTGAAGCGTTAGCGCTGCGCTTCGGCGGTATCGTCAAACCGATCCTACTACTGGAAGGTTTCTTCTCTGCCGAAGATCTACCGTTATTGGTGGCGAATAACATCGAAACCGTAGTGCACAGCAGCGAACAGTTAGAGGCATTGGAGCAGGCCAAACTGGCACACCCGTTGCCGGTGTGGATGAAACTGGACACCGGCATGCATCGCCTGGGCGTGCGGCCAGAGCAGGCCGAAGCCTTTTACCAGCGCTTGTGCGCCTGTCACAACGTAGCGCAGCCAGTCAATATCATGAGCCAATTTAGCTGTGCTGATGAGCCGGGATCTGACGCAACCCTAAAACAGATCGCCTGCTTTGAGCAGTTTGCCCGTGGTAAACCAGGCCAACGTTCGATCGCCGCTTCAAGCGGCATTCTGCTGTGGCCGGACGCACATAACCAGTGGGTACGGCCAGGCATTATCCTGTACGGCGTGTCGCCACTGGATAACGCCAACGGTAGCCAGCACCTGCTACAGCCAGCGATGACGCTGAAGTCTAGCTTGATCGCCGTGCGTGACCACCTGGCCGGTGAGCCGGTCGGTTACGGTGGCACTTGGATCAGCCAGCGTGATACCCGCCTGGGCGTGGTGGCGATAGGCTATGGTGACGGTTATCCACGCAGTGCTCCCACTGGTACGCCGATCTGGCTGAATGGGCGCGAAGTGCCGATTGTTGGTCGGGTATCGATGGACATGATCTCGGTTGATCTAGGGCCTGATGCCACCGACAAAGTCGGGGACGAGGCCGTGCTGTGGGGCCAAGCACTGCCAGTTGAGCGCATCGCCATCTATGCCGGCATCAGTGTCTACGAACTGGTCACCAAGCTGACGCAACGTGTGGCGATGGAATACATTGGCGATTGATCTGCCGCATGTTGGGCGTGCCAGCGTTAATCTTCACTGCATCACTTTCGCTGGTCGCTTTGCTAATTACAGCCACTGATGCGCCTCCCTCTTACCTCATCACGCGCCCAATCAGATTGAGAGAAGCGCTTTTGCCGTATGCGCGGATAAAGCTAAAATCGAACGCGATTTTGCGTCTTCACGCTGTACCTAAACCGCGATAATTTAGGAGAATAATCTGTGTTCCATAACGTTGAGGCTTATGCTGGCGACCCTATCTTGTCGCTAATGGAAAAGTTTAAACAAGATCACCGTGCGCACAAGGTGAACCTGAGCATCGGCCTATACCACAATGAGCAAGGCATTATTCCGCAGATGCAGGTAGTCGCCGCAGCGCAAGCGCAGTTGAGCCGTGTCGAACAATGCGCATCATTATATTTGCCGATGGAGGGTCTACAGCCATATCGCACTGCCGTCCAGCAGTTGCTGTTTGGCTCGCAGCACCCAATGTTGCGTCAGGAGCGCATCGCCACCATTCAGACCGTTGGCGGTTCCGGTGCGTTGAAGGTAGGGGCAGATTTCTTGAAAAACTATTTCCCTGATTCACAAGTGTGGGTCAGCGATCCGACATGGGAAAACCATGTCGCTATCTTCAGTGGTGCTGGCTTCAAGGTGAACACTTATCCCTACTTCGACACTGGTAGCCTGGGCGTAAAGTTCGACGCCATGCTGGGTGCATTGAAACAGTTGCCAAGACACAGCATTGTGCTACTGCACCCTTGCTGCCACAACCCGACCGGCTCTGATCTGACCACCGCCCAATGGGATGATGTAATCAAGGTGATCGCTGACCGCGCACTGATCCCGTTCCTGGACGTTGCCTACCAGGGCTTTGGCGTTGGCAAGATGCCTACGCCTGCCGTGCCATCGCCACCGCCGGTCTGCCGTGCTTGGTAAGCAATTCGTTCTCGAAAATCTTCTCGCTGTATGGCGAACGCGTCGGTGGGCTTTCAGTGGTGTGCGAAAGCCAAGAGGTCGCCAGCCGGGTGCTGGGCCAGCTTAAGGCTACCGTGCGCCGTAACTACTCCAGTCCGCCGAGTTTTGGTGCACAGGTGGTGGCCAAAGTGTTGAACGATGCGCCACTGAAAGCCCAGTGGCAGAATGAAGTGGCAAGCATGCGCACCCGCCTCCTTGAGATGCGTAAAACGCTGGCGGAAGCACTGAAAGGCGTACTACCGCAGCACAATTTCGATTATCTGCTGGAGCAGTGCGGTATGTTTAGCTACACAGGCGTCAGCGCAGCGCAGGTTGATCGCCTGCGCGAAGAGTTCGGCGTTTACCTGCTCCACAGTGGTCGCATGTGCGTGGCTGGCTTGAACCATAACAATGTACATTTTGTAGCCGAGGCGTTTGCCGCAGTGCAGTAAACCCTGCCAGGGGGAGCTAACAGTTGGGGGGGATATACCCTGATAGACCAGCGCCACTAAAAGCGACGCATGGAAGTGGCATTTCTCATATAACTACCACGTTAAGTGTAACGGGTCATAGGGCGAACTGGGTGAAAAGTTACTTTTTTAACAGTGAATTGAGGAAGCGCCCGGTGTGCGAAGTTGCGCAGTCGGCTACGGTCTCTGGCGTGCCAGAGACCAGGATCTCACCACCGCCACTGCCGCCTTCCGGCCCCAGATCGACGATCCAGTCTGCTGTCTTTATCAAGTCTAGGTTATGCTCAATGACCACGATGGTATTGCCCTGATCGCGCAGTTGGTGCAACACCGCCAGCAGTTGTTGGATATCGGCGAAGTGCAGACCGGTGGTCGGTTCATCGAGGATATACAGTGTCTGGCCAGTGCCGCGCTTAGACAGCTCGCGTGCCAGCTTGACGCGCTGCGCCTCACCGCCGGACAAGGTGGTGGCCGACTGGCCGAGACGAATATACGACAGGCCAACATCGATCAGGGTTTGCAACTTGCGCGCTAGCGCTGGTACGGCATCGAAGAAATTGCGCGCTTCCTCGATAGTCATCTCCAGCACTTCGTGGATATTCTTGCCCTTGTACTTTACTTCCAGCGTCTCGCGGTTGTAGCGCTTGCCTTTACACTGGTCGCACGGCACATAGATATCTGGCAGGAAGTGCATCTCCACTTTGATCACGCCATCACCCTGGCAGGCTTCGCAGCTGCCACCTTTGACGTTAAAGCTGAAGCGGCCAGGGTTGTAGCCACGGCTGCGTGACTCAGGTACGCCAGCGAACAGCTCGCGCACCGGCGTGAAGATGCCGGTGTAGGTGGCTGGGTTAGAGCGCGGAGTACGACCGATCGGGCTTTGATCGATATCGATCACCTTATCGAAATGCTCCAGGCCGGTCACTTCGCGGAATGGCGCAGGTTCGATGATAGTGGCACCGTTGAGCTGGCGTTGGGCGATCGGGAACAGCGTATCGTTGATCAACGTTGATTTACCGGAGCCGGAAACTCCGGTAATGCAGATAAACAGGCCGACCGGCAGCGTCAGCGTTACCCCCTTCAGGTTGTTACCACACGCGCCACTCAGCTTTAACACTTTAGTCGGGTCGGCCGGCACGCGCTGCTGCGGTATGGCGATTTCGCGCTTGCCGCTGAGGAACTGGCCAGTCAGTGAGTCCGGCTGTGCCATGATCGCTTCCACGCTGCCTTCCGCCACGATCTGACCACCGTGCACGCCAGCGCCGGGGCCGATGTCGATCACATGGTCGGCGGCGCGAATGGCGTCTTCGTCGTGCTCTACTACGATCACTGTATTGCCCAGGTTGCGCAGGTGGATCAGGGTTTCCAGCAGGCGTTCGTTGTCGCGTTGATGCAGGCCGATCGACGGTTCATCCAGCACGTACATCACGCCCACCAGGCCAGCGCCGATCTGGCTTGCCAAGCGGATACGCTGTGCCTCACCACCGGACAGCGTTTCCGCCGAGCGTGACAGCGACAGATAGTTTAGCCCCACGTTGACCAAGAATTTCAGGCGATCGCCGATCTCTTTCAGCACTTTCTCAGCAATCTTGGCGCGTTGGCCTCTGAGCTTCATGTCCTGGAAGAAGGTTAGCGCATGGCCGATGTTCAGCTCGGAGATTTCTGGTAGCGTGGTATCTTCGACGAATACGTTGCGCGCTTCTTCTCGCAGACGGGTGCCATGGCACGAGGTGCACGGGCGGTTGCTGATAAACTTGGCTAGCTCTTCGCGTACCGCGCTTGATTCAGTCTCTTTGTAGCGGCGCTCCATGTTGTTCAGCACGCCTTCGAACGGATGGCGGCGTACGGTGGTGTCACCGCGATCGTTGATGTATTTGAATTCGATTGAATCTTTGCCTGATCCGCTCAGCACCGCTTTCTGCACCTTGTCGCTCAGGCTGTTGAACGGTGCTTCGACGTCGAACTCATAGTGTTCCGCCAACGATCGCAACATCTGGAAGTAGTAGAAATTGCGGCGATCCCAACCACAGATCGCACCGCCAGCCAACGACAGCTCCGGGTTCTGCACCACGCGCTCTGGATCAAAGAACTGCTGCACGCCCAAGCCATCGCAGGTCGGGCAGGCACCGGCTGGGTTGTTGAACGAGAACAGGCGTGGTTCCAGCTCGCGCATGCTATAGCCGCATATCGGGCAGGCAAAATTGGCGGAGAATAGCAGCTCTTCGGCCTTTTCACTGTCCATGTTAGCCACCAGTGCAGTACCGCCGGACAGCTCCAGCGCGGTCTCGAACGATTCCGCCAGGCGCTGCGTCAGGTCTTCACGCACCTTGAAGCGGTCGACCACCACTTCGATAGTGTGCTTCTTTTGCAACTCCAGCTTCGGTGGATCGGAAAGATCGCACACCTCGCCATCGATGCGGGCGCGGATATAGCCCTGAGAGGCGAGGGTTTCCAGCGTTTTGGTGTGCTCGCCCTTGCGGTCTTTTACCACCGGGGCTAATAGCATCAGACGTGTGCCTTCCGGTTGGTTGAGCACGTTATCGACCATTTGGCTGACGGATTGCGCCGCCAGTGGCGTGTGGTGTTCCGGGCAGCGTGGTTCACCAACGCGGGCGAACAGTAGGCGCAGGTAGTCATGGATCTCGGTAATGGTGCCGACGGTAGATCTTGGGTTGTGCGAGGTGGATTTCTGCTCAATGGAGATCGCTGGTGATAAACCTTCAATGTGGTCGACGTCCGGTTTTTCCATGAGCGCAAGGAACTGGCGTGCATAGGCGGAAAGCGACTCAACGTAGCGGCGCTGCCCTTCGGCATACAGCGTATCAAAAGCCAGCGAGGACTTGCCGGAACCAGATAAACCGGTGACGACGATCAGCTTGTCACGCGGGATAATCAGGTTGATGTTTTTGAGATTATGCGTTCGAGCACCATGAACTTCGATATTATCCATATACACTTCCCGTCTTGATGATACACCGTACCTGCCAGCGATTTTCGTCAGCGGTTTAGTGATCAAACGCGCAAAAACCAGCACAGCCCCAGTACGCAAGGCATAATTATGACACAAAAAACTGAGTTAATATCCAGTATACGAATGTAACTAGGCCGGTTGGAAAGACAATTGCGGAATGCAAAACGCAAAACGCATAACCTACACGAGTGTGGTTTTAGACTCATCGTGTTAGACTTATTCGCTTATGCTGTATAAGAATCAATCATCGGGAGAGTGCTCATGGCCAGCAGAGGCATAAATAAAGTAATTCTGGTCGGGAATCTGGGCCAGGATCCAGAAGTTCGTTACATGCCGAATGGGGGGGCAGTGGCCAACATTACCTTGGCGACCTCCGAAAGCTGGCGTGACAAGACAACTGGCGAACAGAAAGAAAAAACCGAGTGGCACCGTGTGGTGTTGTTCGGCAAGGTGGCCGAAGTGGCGGGCGAATATCTGCGCAAAGGTTCGCAGGTGTATATCGAAGGCTCCCTTCAGACGCGCAGATGGACCGATCAGGCCGGCGTAGAAAAATACACCACCGAAGTGGTGGTTAATATTGGTGGCACCATGCAGATGCTGGGCGGTCGCCAGGGCGGCGGCGCTCCAGCAGGCGGTGGTCAGGGTGGTTGGGGTCAGCCCCAGCAACCGCAGAGTGGCAACGCGTTCAGCGGTGGCCAGCAGGAGCGCCCAGCACAGAACAATGCCCCCGTGGCGAGCAGCAATGAACCGCCAATAGACTTTGATGACGATATTCCGTTCTGAATGACATAAAAGCTGCTCGATTACTTGCAGGTAGATGACTTTAAACCAGAGGCCTACTCTACTCGGCCACGGTTAAGGTGCCTGTCGCAAAGCTATCTATGCGATTTCCTAATGATAACTGCGCCAGTTTAACTGGCGCTTTTTCATTCTGTAGTAGCTCAAACTTAATCTGACATTCACTCATTTTTCAGACCCAAATTTGTCAGTTGAGTCTGACTGTCCGATGCGATAAATAAACTCTCAAGTTGCTTTTCTTTCGCCAAACCCTTGCTGCTTTCCCAAGTCTGCCAAGGCGTTTTTCCATAACAGTATCGTCATGAATGGGGGCGCTCACGGTTGTAAAAATAGAGCCATTGGTTGAGTTCTCGCTGGATTTCATCAGATTTACGGTAAATCTTACGGCGATACATGACATCGTAGCATTCCGTTTTCATTGTCTTGTGAAACCCTTCACAGATGCCGTTTGTCTCTGCGGGCTGTAAGCCTGGGGTCGTGTATGCTCGATATCTTCAATATTCAAATATAATTCAAACGTATGACTCTCTTTTTTGCCACAGAACGCCGTCCCGCGAACAGTCAATATCCGTAACAACGCTATCCCTTGCTCATTGAGCATTTTTGCGGCAATCAATGCATTCTTCTCGGTATAGACTTTGGCAACAGCAACACGGCTATAAGTATCAATATAAAGGTTTGCTGATAAATTCTGCCAATCCCTTTGATATTGCCGACATAATAGGTGTCTTGTGCACCCAGATAGCCTGGGTGCTGTGTCTCTATTTCACCGTGAGCTTCTCGTTGGGATTTAGCTTTCTCCAGAGCCTGCAACTGAGCCTCGGTGAGAACACCGCCCTCCTGAGCCATCTTGGTTTCCAACGCGGTGAGCCGCTTTTTAAAGCATTCACAAATCATATCGTCACCAAACAGAACGAACCCCGCTGCCTGAAATCAGTATTCCTTGCCGGGTGAGTTCATTGGCGACACGGTGCTGGCCATAAGCGGGAAATCCATAGGCCATATTTACGACGGCTTGTTCGATATGAGCTTCAACACGATTTTTTTCGATAGGTTTTTTACGACTGATTTCCTGTAGCGCCAACTCGCCACCTTGTTCGTAAAGCGTTTTGAAATGATAGTAGGCTGTCTCTGCTGTAGCACATGATTTTACAGGCTTCCCGAAC
>WHPZ01567380.1:0-10316 GCA_016617965.1 Macrosiphum rosae
GTGACGGTGCTTGATAAAAAAAAATACTAATTCTGGTCATCTCCCTGAGATGGGCGTATTTTTTTAATTTTCCCCGGGTGTTAAAAAGCCATGATCCGGCCCTGATCATGTACCGCCGGTTCGCGTCGCATCGTGTGGCTGTGTTATGACCTCGTGGTCAGTCAACATTGGTGCAGTATTTATTGTTTATTATTATACTTTGTGCACGTCAAGACCGTCGTAAACTTTGAGATAGTCGGGGTTTGACGGATCTGTGTCGCGGCCCACCCCCGAATTAAATCATACCTACATCAAGACGCTGTCGCATTTCCAGCGAGGACCGCGTGCTGTCCAGTGACCAACGCCCGGAGATGTCGATCAGGTCATATTATATTTATTATTTACTACTTTATGTATTGTTCATATCTATTATAATTACTGTAATTATTTATCATTTATTACTATTGGTTGTAGCGCGTGGTGACCGGCCCACGGCGCCTACATTTATTTATAGGTATTTATGTTTGTATGTACCTTTAGCGTTATTATAAAAATATATATATCGCGTCATTTCGCATTAGACTAATAACAATATTTGTACGAGATAATATAGTGTGAGTTTGCTCCTTCCTGTCCACAGCATAGCGCGAGTCGTTGTCCCTAACCGTGATTTTTAAAAGTAGGAGCGGCACGGCGCACAAAATATGTATTAATTCCGTTATATTTTGTAACCATTGAATAAGAGAAGCGTTTGCAAATTATGTTAAATGAATGTTTGGTCACTTACCATTTTTTGGATTGATACGAGTTTGATCTTCTAGGTATTGAGTAACATTACTATGTCACTATAAGTTTCTCAGTTTCCATTCCTATTTTTATTTTTTATTGGTGTTTTCTGATCATCATCTAATATTGGGGCTGCAAAGATAAGTATTAGTATAAGTACGTTTTGGATTCTGAGCGGAGAGAAATAATGTATTGGTTTTACAATGATGTGAGTTTTTTTTCTGTCTGTTAGCAACATTTCAGATAGTAGGTAAGCACTAAGCATGCTTCGATTTTTTAAATCAGCACCTTTTCTGATAGAAAAGTGAACCTAGTTGGTACTTTTGGGAGGTCAAAATTGAAAATTCCAAGTAGTTTTAGAAAGCGTCAAGAAAAACTACCGATAAATTACGAAAAACCGCTAAAAATTGGGTTTTAATTTCTAATGCTTTGTCCATCACCATAGCAACGAATAAAAAATATTAAATAACAATATTATAAGGACTACGCTAACCGCTAAGAATCGGTTTTCGTATACAATATTTTATCATTGTATTCAACTTTCAAATATAAAACATCCATTACAACTACTGTACAGCAGAGAGGCTTGTCCACCTTTTTTAATTATTTAGTTTATTGTAGAACCATATTTTTAAATACTCAGATTTTTATACGTTTAACGAGTGTCACTATCACACGTTTTATAGATAAAAAAATTTGAATCGATTTTATTATTTATTTTATTCTACCAAGTATGCTTTTACTAGGTAACTATTATCAGTATTAATTTTAATTTTTATTTGTATTTTGCCTTCGTTATCGGATATGCCCCACATGCATATAATACAATAGGTTAGGTTTTTGTGTAGGCTATTTGCCTTTTCATTTACATCTACACCAAGATATTTAAAGTTAGGTACTTTTTAAAAGGTCTTAGTATCTTCCACGGTGATGTTGTATCCGTGATACAATCAAGCAAAGGCCCAAATAGGAAGGAGGGTAGCTGGGGGGCTTAGCCCCCCTAAGATTTCTATATCCACCGCCAAAACTAATGATTTCACTACTATAATTTAAAAGCATCATAAGAGTATCAACTATCAATTAGTATAGACTTGAGCTTAGGGCTGTTCGATTATTTTTTTTACCACTCGATTATTAATTTCACGTATTATCGATTATTTCGATTAATCGAAAATGAATAATCAAACAGAAAATCGATTTTTTAACGACCGATTAATCGATAACCGATTTTTTTTAATGACTGATTAACCGCTGAGTCGATTTTTTTACTGAGGGTAAATTGATTCCTCAACTTCTTCATAATTTTAAACAAGATTTAATTAATCTATACCTATTATTAGTATGAATTGAAAACTTTACATATTTTAAAGATAATCTGAGTCCAAGAATATTTGTAAGTTTACGCTATTTACGCTACTGCAAACAAGCAATTAGTTTTGTCCTTGTTCAAGTTTACCCCTATAGTTTTTCCTTCTCGTAATATTGTTTTTTTGCCTCTGGTCTTCCTCGGGAAGGTGTTGACCAAGAAGGGCCATTTGGTCTCCCCCCCATCATCGCAAGGAACCAAACAACCTAGGACCGAGGCAACGAATGCACCAGTCAGGCCACTCATGGTCGACGCCGCCACGGACACAATTCTAACCCCGAGCTGGTGGGACAGCGATAGTACAATCGCGGCGAGGGCTGCCTCCAGGCGCAGACCCGTCCGGAAATCTGCCGGCCTAGCACAGCCCAACGCCCCCCCGCAAACAGAAGACGAAACAGCGATGGAAACAGACGCCGCTGACACTTGGGCCAACGTCACCAGGAGACGAAGATCAAGGAAAGCCCCGGCCACCGAACCTCGCCCGCGGCCACCACGACACCCGCGAGAATCTCCAGCGTCGCGTAGAAGCCACCAGCCATTCTTATTAAGCCAGTAGACGGAAAGTCATTCGCAGACACCGTGCGATTAGTCCGCTCCTGCGGGCTCACCGCCCAGGATTTAGGCTCCAGCGTCTGCATGCGGGAAACCCGTGATGGCTCATTGCTCTTGGAGCGGGCGCCTGCTGGAGATGCGGCGAGGCAGGCCACGCGATGAAGGACTGTAGGGCCGATGCTGATCGGTGCATGGCGTGCGAGATGGCTGGTCTGAGCAAGGTAAGCCACAGACCTGGCTCGGGCGCTTGCGCGGCGCGCAGACAGGCCGTCGGCTCAAAGGCCACCACCACCCAACAGGATGGTTAACTGCCTTCAGATTAACCTGAACAGGAACTGGGCTGCGGAGCAACTCATGTTCCAGACAGCCGTGAACAGCCCGCACCAGCAGGACGGCCGCGGCCCAACGAACCGCACCGAGGCTGGTCTGTTAGGCAGCGAGACGCCGAAGCGCTAGACCGGTACTTCAGCACGAACCACCTGGAGACGGTCACCGGTCCAGCGGGAACTGACAGAGCAGTGGCCGCAGCAGGATCCCTCGACAGATACCTGGTCGGCGCCGGCGAGGCATCGATGCCGAGGAGGAGACCGGGCCCTCCGCTAAAACAGCCCATCCATTGGTGGACCGCTGAGATCGACGAGCTCCGCCGAAGCTGCCTCAAATTGAGAAGGACATACCAGAGCCGCCTGAAGAGCGCCGGGTAGCCCGGAGCCCAAGTAGCCAGAACCCAGTACACGGCCGCCAGGAGCAACCTCCGGCGTAAGATCGGGGAGGCGAAAGCAAAATGCTGGTCCGACCTCTGCAACCAAGTCGACACCGACCCTTGGGGCAAGCCGTTCAAGCTGGTCATGGGAAAACTCGGCACCAGAAACCCGGGAGCGGCCTCCAGGGGCAGAGAGTCCGAAATAGCAGACCACCTATTCCCCGCAGCCCCATTAACGAACTGGGACGAGGCCCCCAGTGCAGCGGTCCACAACATGTTCGAGAGGTTCGACCCAGCGCGAGACCCGCTGGAAGTCACCATGACCTGACGACCTGACCAAGGCAGCCAAGAGGCTCTCTCTGGGAAAAGCTTCTGGACCTACGGGCATTCCGAACGAGATTTTGAAGACGTTCGTCACAACGAATACGAGCAGCGCCTTAAGGGTGTATAACGATTGCCTGCTCGCACTCACATTTCCGCCCTGCTGGAAGAGGGCCCGTCTAGTCCTCATCAGGAAAGGCCCGAACAAGCCGGCTGAGTCGCCCTCCAGCTACAGGCCGATCTGCATCCTCGACACGCCGGGAAAACTCCTGGAGAGACTGCTCCTCCAGAGGCTCGAATCCCACCTCGACGCCAACGGTGGTGGGAGGAGAGCCCCGAACCAGTACGGGTTCCGCAGAGGAGTCTCAACCGAGACCGCCGTAAAAAAGGTCCTCGACATCGCTGCGGGCGCCGCCGCGGGAAGGGGCACAAAGGACCTGTGCGTACTGGTAACACTCGACGTCAGAAACGCCTTCAACTCCCTCGACGAGGCGCTCCGGGGAAAGAACACCCCCGAATATCTCGTAGAGATGCTTCGGTCCTGGCTCTCTGACAGGGAGCTGCTAACAGGCGACGAAATGACCCCGAGACGAGTCACGTGTGGCGTCCCACAGGGATCGGTCCTGGGCCCCACTCTGTGGAACGTCGCGTACGACTCCCTCCTGGAGATGGAAATCCCAAACGGCGTCCACCTGGTTGCATTCGCCGACGACCTGGCGGTGGTCGGAGTGGCCAGGACTGGCCAGCTCCTCGAAGACGTCAACCCCACCCTGGATGCGATCGATAGGTGGATGACTAACAGGGGCCTGGAGCTCGCCCACCACAAAAGCGAGGCGGTGCTTCTGACCAATAGTCGCGCGTTCGTCCCCCCTCTCCTCGTGGTGGAAGGTCACTACATAGCTCTGACCAGGAAACTAAGATACCTCGGCGTGATATTAGACCAGCGTCTGACCTTCGCGCCTCACGTCGATACCGTAGCAGAGAAGGTCTCCCGTACGGCTGTGTCCTTGGCCAGGATTATGCCGAACGTAAGGGGCCCGTGCCAGTGGAAGCGGCAACTCCTCTCCTCGGTGGTCGAGAGCCAACTATTGTACGCGGCTCCGGTGTGGGCCAGCCAGGTATCTAAGACCACAAGGACCACGGCGAACCTTATCCGGCCCCAGAGAGCTGCCGCCCTGAGGGTCATAAGGGCCTACCGCACAGTTTCCGACGAGGCATCTCTTTTGCTGGCGCGCTGGCCACCGGTGGATCTAGTCGCTCTCGAAAGAACCAGAATCAGGGATCGGCTATCCGCAGCGGTCGACCCCGGGGTAGCGCGCCCGTCGAAATCAACAATCAAGCGTGAGGAGAGACGGGTGACCCTCGCGCTCTGGCAGACTAGATGGGAGACCAGCGAGAAAGGGGCCTTAGCCTTAGGTTTTGTCAGCAGTACCTGACAAAACGAGGCAGGGCCCCTTGCGCCGCGTGCAAACACTGCGCGGGGAACTCGGACACGGCAGAGCACACACTGTTCGAGTGCGAGTACTGGAGGGAACATCGAACCGACCTAGAAGCTCGGTTTGGGCACCAGCCGGCAGCCGACGACCTTCCGGACATACTCTGTGGGCCGGACTTTGACCTCCTCCCTGTGGACCCCGAGGAGCGGGCCAACCTCCTGGCCGAGGCTGGCGAAAGGCTGCGTCTCTTCTACAGGATGGTAGAGTCCATCATGACTCTCAAGGAAGATGAGGAGAGAGTTCGGCAGGCGTTCGAACCTAGACGACGAAGGAGGAGGAGATGACCAGCACGAGACCTCCAGGCCGGCGGGCCATAGCGCCGGCCCGCGAAGAACAGGCGCGATGAACGGGACGCGAGACCGGCGGGCTACGGCAGGGTCGGGAAGAAGGATGGCACGAGAAGTCAAGGCCGGCGGGCTATCGCCGGGTCACGAAGTCGGGCATCACCAACGGATACGACCCCTACGATACTAAATTTGTTTGTTTGTTGTTTGTTGTAAGTCCCCCGGGCTCCGCCCGCTGGCAGGCACATATTATACTAGCAGTCGCTGAGGAAAGCCTGCCAGTCCGTGGGGACAAATTCACGATGTAATTATTGATGTAACTTGTTATAACTTGTATTTATGTCAATAAACGATAGGGGCCGGAGGAGAAGTAATACTAACGCGGTTCCTCCTCCGGTTCTCGATTAAACCCGAAAAGAAAAAAAATAAAGGTTAGTTTCATGTGGGTTACCTTAGGTTAGTTTCCTGTAGGTTAGACTGAAAAAAAATGAATGGTTACTTCATCTTCACTGTGTGAGAAAATGTAGTCATGTTGGACATGACCTTTAATTTTTTTTTTCAGTCTAACCTACAGGAAACTAACCTAACTTAACCCACATGAAGTTAATCTAATCTAGTGGAGGGGGGAATATAGTCATGTACGTATGCGAGTGGTTTGGAGATGGTGGAGGGTGAGCAGGGTAAAATATAGTCGTGTTCGTATGCTAGTAGTTGTGATTTCTGAATTTGAACCATATGAATGATAATTATGTATTGTATGATCTTTAATGTATCTCGAGTTCAATAAAAAAACGTATGAATTCATCATACATGATAATATTGAATATAGTCTATCGATCAATCTGAATGACGAAATAAATGTAACTGCATACGAGTACAATAGACTGATTTTGTTGGTGAAGTGTTTCTTTTTGTTAATATTTTAAATTTTGTTAGCTACCTATGTATTAAAATTTAACACAGGAAAGGAAACTGTAAATAGTGCATATATTATGTATAACGGTCTATGATGATAATTATATGTGTTTTTATTAAAATTACGACATTTATATATGAATTTAGTATGAAAATAGTTTATATTTGAAGAAATGCATTATATGGATACATCTAATATAATTTTTATTTGAAAATCTGATAATTTTTAATATGAATATGAATATGAAGTTTGTATATATTTTCAGTGAAAAAATTATATTATTATACAAATTTGTGTTTTAATTATTAAGATTAAAGTCGATACAATAAATACTATATTTATATAGGTTTTGTAGACTGTTGAAATTATAAATTTTTGTGAGGTTTTAAATAGGTATTTACTTATCGTCTCATATTTTTATCAAGATCTGTATAGTACCCATATGTGTCGAGGTATAAATATAATTATATTTACGATCAAAATTATGATATTTATGACAACTAAAGAAATATAATATTTATCATATGGCCACATCTAATATGATTTTTAATTGAAAAATCTATTGATTTTTAATATGAATATGAAGCATGTACATATTTTTAACACATCTATTACTGTTACTATAAACAAAACACATCTCAGCATTCCATGGCAAGTTAATGTTAATTCAAACACCGGCATTAGGATTAAATATGATACCATGATAGTATACTTCTATTGTTCTAGCCTACAAGTACCTTTACAATGTATATTAATTCAGAGATCAAATGTAAAGAACTACACATGTGAGAAAAGGAAACAATATATCGAAAACAATAAAAAGATTTGAATTATGATAAGTAACTTTATTACAAAAATAGTTTAATATCTATAGAGATATTTCACAAAATAAAAATTAATTAACCTAAACATTTCTAAATTAAATATAATTTACAAATATATATATATTATGTAAACAGTTTTTTTTTTAAATAAAATTAACAACCGAGTTTTAAAATATGTCCATGAGCATAGGAATGTATTATATCGGTCTGTGCTATCCACTTATCATCTTGTCAGTTGAAACATAATTGTTTGTATTTGATTGTTCGTATCTTATAGTTGAATGATTGGTACTTGTTTGGTACTTGTCTCGATGGTCTGGTGTGGTTGATTGCTGGGTTTGTGCAACTCTATTTGCTACAAATGTCTCCAATTGCGCTGTTTATGATTTTATCTATGCCAGGACAGACTCAGAGACATCTCCAGGTAACAAAATCGAGAAACCAAAGACAAGGATTTCCGGAGCAATAACCAGATAAAATACTAGCAAATTCGTGGATCAAATATTATTAATTATTATATAAACCTGGCCTTTCGTATGATATCTTTTATTCATTCAAATATAGACAAACATAGATTTATTTTCTAATAGACTGACCGCCTCGGACCGATACCGTTTCAAGGTCATCAGATGTCAGATTTACGAATCAGATAGATCATATCCTAATAAATTTGAGATTAAGCAATTGCATACAAGATACGGCGAGAGGTGTAGATTGCGACTCTGATTAATATTTAGTAAAAGTCAAATATAACATAAAAATTTAAAAAAAAAAAAAGAAGGGAGGATACAACTTCAGGCAATTACGATATCTCTAAAATTGGAAACAAAATATTAGTGACAGTTTTAAAGACAAGATGCGTAATCAAATCGGTAAAATAAATTTTAGTATAATGGGAATAGTTGACAATGTATGGAAAGCTATACAGAGCACGATCAAGTCAGTATAGGAAAAAATATTTATCAAGAAGATAAAACCTAGTAAACCCTGGTTCGATGAAGTATGTGAGGTAGCTCTTACTAAGAGGAAAAACGGTAGGAACTCAAGGTTGAGTCTTCGAATGAAGATAAAGAAAGAAGATACAAGGAATATCAAAAGGAAGCAAATAAGATATTTAGGAATGTAAAACGGGAATATACACAAGATATAGTAAGAGAAACGAGTCAACACCCTATGGTGCTAACAGAACTAGACAAGTATAACAAAATATCTGAAAGAACAGTGGAGGTTTCAAGAAACGAAATAGATTCTTAGCTGAAGAGGATAGAACATTGGACTTTTACAACTTCACAACATGATATAGAAAAATAATGGATGGAATACGTAAAAAATTCACCTACTAGATTTTGGCCTACTGTACTCCAGACAGAATAAAACCTCGCATAGATCTAATAAAAGAAGAAGAAACTGTGAAATTTAACTGTGACAAACCAGCAGAGACGTTTATATGACTACAAATGAGGTACAACGAAAATACCTGCCCTCAACGGTACAAGAAGTCGAATGGGATTATATGGGATCCAAAGTGAGAATTTGAAAGCACTTAATAAAGAAACTGTTGCGAGTATAAATGAGCTAATGGAGCACATTTGGAAGGGCGAAGGAATCCCGCAGGATTGAAATTTAGCGTTAATTTGCCCAGTTTATATGAAAGGAGATTCGAATAACAGTTGTACAGGTATTGCACTGCTAAACGTCACCTACAAGAGTTTGGCCTAATGTATACGGATGGATTGAAAAACGTCTTTAATGATCTAATTTACTCCGGGCATTCTTCAGTCAAATGCCGGTAATCTCCGCCATTGTTGACAACGCTGGGACAACATTGAAGGCCACCTGGTTCCCCAGGAAAGATACTGCATCCCAATACAGCAGGGACCTCAGGAGAGTTTCATTGATTTAAAACATCGTGTCCCAGATACCAACTGGGTGGTTGCTAGATAAGTGTGGTGAGGCGCACATAGAAGCATTAACATTTAGACCCATGAGGCTGAGGTCATCCCCCGTGCTTATAAATTCACCCATTGTAGGTGGTCTAGGCTCTTGGAAACAAGCATACGTCTATATGTCCATAAACGCCAGGACACTGTGATCAAGATCCATTCCGTTCAGCAGTCTCACATAAGTTAATGCACGTTATGAACATGATGCCACTGAGCAGGCAACCTTGCACGTGCCGGGGCGTACTTTGATGTCTTTCGTCCTGCCGGAGGACATGCTGACCGACGATACTGTCTCAGTATCTGTAAAATATTCTGAAAACCTTCAGCCACTCCTCCAGGGCTGATGATCACATCCAGGGCCGAGTGGGGAATGGCACCGAATGCATTCCACACATCCAGCCAAGCTCTTTGGACTTACTTGTTCAAACCCTTTTTTGTACCCTTTGAGGGTATTGATGTCCTCGAAAGGACCATCTACCTGCAGAAATACTTTTTGGCAATGAATCACTGGCCCCTCCGTCAGATGACCCCAGACGGAGAGTTTGAACAACGTCCTGTACAGGGAGATAGGCATGGAGATAGAATGGTGAGATCCTACTTGTCATCCTTCTTATATAAATTTTTTACGAATTTTTAACTCAAAATAATTTGCTAATTTTCGTGATTTTTCCATATTTTGTCAATTTGTGAACTTTAAATGCTTAGAAAAAAAAAACTGTGACTAAGGATATTTAATATTTTTCATCTGCCTTTGGAACAGTATACTAGGAGCCTTCAATTAAATTTTCGAGCTTTTTCAGCCAACAAATAAAATTTTATTGATATCTTTAGAAAAAAAACTAAAAAAAAATGGAAAATGAAAATGTCCCCAAACAGTTCAAAATAAATCAAAATACTTTGAATTTTGACCTCCCAAAAGTACCAACTAGATTCACTTTCCCATCGAACAAGTTACTGAAGTTGAAAATCGAAATAATGCTTCGTATCTTGTTCAATTGGAAAGTGAATATCGTTGGTGCATTGAGGAGGTCAAATTTTATAATTCCCAGTACTTTTCAAAAGCGCCAAGAAAAACAAAAGGAAAATTAAGGAAAAACGGGAATTTTTACGCAAAATCGATTTTTCAGAAAATTGAATTTGGTTTTT
>WHPZ01567386.1:0-12798 GCA_016617965.1 Macrosiphum rosae
TAAAATTAAAAATAGAAATTGTATTTATTATATTAATTTATTTTATTTTTAATTGTAACATAAAAATAATAAAATATAGCTATAAAAAAATGAATGGATAATTCATATTATTTCAAAAATAAAAAAATTATTAAATATAAATAAAAAAATTGTAAGTAAGCATTTTTAAATGAAAAAATTATCATAATTTGAGATATTTAGTGCATATAAATGCATATTTTTTAACTTTTTAAGGCATATTTCAAAGCATATTTTGCCAATTTTAAGTGCATAAATGCATGCTTATTTAGGCATTTTTTAGGGCATGAACTTACGAGCCCTGGTTATAACATACCTAATGGTTCATTATCTGATATTTAATATGTATATATTATATATATAATTGAAAAACTATAAGGGAACAACTCCTATATATTGAGTTTGTAAATCAATATGAGTTTTACCTGCATACAAGGACCATATTGTTTGTTTTAAAAAAAAAAAATAAAAACAAATAAAGAACAACATAATTTGTATAGTTATCTTTTTTACGATAACTTACAGCAGTTAAGGGAACCTATACCCGTTAATTTTAAGTGTAAAAATACACCCAAGGAGAATAGTGGTTTTAGAGAGAGAGCACATTTTAAAGTAAAAAATTTGGAGATAATGACTTATCAGTTTAAAAATAGTGCATAACATAACAGTTACAGCCGTTTTCAAAAATTTTATTTTATTTTAAAACACTAACTTTAAAGGTCCATATTTATTATTTTGAACTCGTATGACTGTTATGTCGTATTATCTTGGCATAATATGGTAATAAAAAGTTTAATATGTACTACAATATAAACTCAATACATGTACCATGTACGACTGTAAATATATAACTTAAAAAACTATTGAAATACAGCGACTTAAAAATCGATGAGTGTTTTAGATTAATTTAAAATGATTAAGTTCGTATTATATCATAATCAGTATTTTAATCACAAATTTTAAAATGTACACACCTTTCTAATAATAGTGCATTCCTGCTTCCGTCATAAAAAGAAAACAATTTCTCCACTAGAACGAGTTTATTTCCTATTATTATTGTTTTTTAAAAATGTGTAATAAATATTATTAAAAGTTATTTCTCTACAATAGCCCATAAAATATACCAAAAATACCTTACTTTATTTCCATTCGGCACACATAATTAACGATGATAGTTAAAACATATCATGAATGTATATATATTGTAAACTATGATAAAATGGAAAAAAAACATCTCATATTTAGAGATAATATGTTGAATTGGAAATTGGTTAAATTTATTCATATTCTGAAAATATTATGTTATTAAGATGCACATTAATATATTATTCATGCATTATTTTAATGTGACAATAGCGATATAATGTTCGTGTTCAAAAACACACACATTCGAATGTATAATATACTATCTAAAAAAAATATATATCTATAAATAAAACTATAATACTATCAATATGTATATAGAATATATTGAAATAATCGTAATATTTTCGGTCAATAATATTAATATTTACGCCAGTATTATAATTTATAACAAAACAATAAACGAAAATTCAGTCTACTGTGTTGATATTTGATACACTGTTTTAAATGTACATAATATTTAATGTTTACTTGTAATTAATACTTTTGTAAAAACATATAATCTTTAAAATTAATTATCACTTATTCGCTTTGTCAATCACGACGCACGACATTGTGAAACATTCATGATTTATGTTTCAATTCCGAACGGTTTCAACGGGCCACGGTCAGCCAAAATATCAATATAGGCATACAGCAAAAACATAATGTTTATAATGTAAAATACAAAGTCCATGGACAATGATATAAAATGTAACGAAAATATTCTAAAACAGTGTTCGATTTGTCTCATTTTGTAGGGAGCGCATTGTGGTATAGTAGAAAAATGGGCGTATCGTTCGGCAAAATGAAACTATACATGATGTCTCACGGATTTTGGGTTTTATACCTTTTCGATAATTTATTTTATGAAATAGAAAACCGTCTAACCCCGTTCGACAGCACATGCCTTGCCGATAATAATTTAACCGAAATGGGGTAGGGACGCAGATAAAACATGTAGAGTAGTATTGACAAAATAGGAAAACATTTACGGTAGTTACATATAATGTCTACATAATATTAACAACTGGAAGTCTGAATCGAGGAGTCATGGTTCCTTGTTCACGAGGATAACAGGACACACCCGATATCAGTGCTAAAATATTCATTTTGATTTTACTCAATTTAGGTCAACCGTTGAATATAGCTTAAGAACAAAAAATAAATTCTTTATCAATTGTTGTGAACATAAAGTAAGTACATTACATACGTTTTAATTTTTAATACTATTTTAATATACTAAATTCAGATTGTACACAAAGTTGATTATAAATAAACTATTTTATGTAACTGGCACCCTAATTTAAGTCAGGGACAGATAATATTAGTAACAAATATAATAAATAATGGTATTTTATTTAAATCACTTTAAGTATTAAAATTGAATAGTGAACAATTAATGGTTTTTTATTTAAAATAATATTATAGTTTACATTCTAATGAGTTTAAAATGCTTTAATGCCTACTATATAATTGTTACTAGTAATTAATTGCTTAAATATTCTAAATATCATACCAATTATATGTTTAAATGTTTAATTCTTATTTGTTATTAACCTAATGTAATTAATTACATCATATTATCAATTTAAATATTTATTTTACTATAGGTACCAAACAGATTTGATATAGAATCACACCTAAATATTAATAATTATTATAAAATCTACAGATTATATACACAAATAATATTAATGATATTAATGATATTGGCATAATACATTTTTGGATATTTTTTAGACTCCACAAATTTTTTTTATCGATATTTATAGAAAAAAATTTAAAATGTATAAAAAAAAAGTCAACATATTTTGAAAATGATATCTTGTATAAAAATGCTTTTATAAACATTGGCTATTTGGGTGAACATTACAGGTATCTGCAGTATTTTTTATAACGTTGCAGTATTATTTCTAACGTTTTTTTTTTTTTTGAAAGGTAGAAAAACTTATAATGAATTTTGGATTTTGATTTTAAAATTTAAGATATAAAAAAGAATTTTTTTTAAGAATTTCTAACTCAAAAAAGTTTGCAAATTTTCGTGATAACGACAAGTTGTTGAAAAAAAATTGAACTTTAAACGCATATACAAAAGTATTGGGACTGTATTTTCGATATTCTTTAGTTGATAGATACATATTAGTATATTACGTATATTATGGAAATATATTATCAACTGGGACATATTATTTGAACTTTATTTTCTGAAACTTTCTGACTATGGTTAACATTTTAATTCAAAAGGCCCTAAACACCCACACTATATATAATCATTTACTTATAACAAGTTTCCAAACCCGTTACAGTAGGTAATAGTAATAATCTTGTATTCTTGTCTATAAATCCCTAAATAAAATCATTAAAAAAAGAAGAATGTTCAAACTTTTGTTTAAAACTAGGTAAAAGGTACATATAATATTAGAAAACAAGTTGAGGGCAAAACATTTTAAAAATAAATAGACTAAGTTGGTCTTTCATAAAATCAAACCTTATAAGTCCACTTATGTATAAGGTATCTTAGTGCAATTTATAAATATTATACATAAATTTAAGTATAAATTATATGAAAGACATTCAATACAATATTATATATTAATAATACAATTACATATAGATACGTACACATCTAGACTCTAGACTCTATAGAGAGCCTATAATATAGTCAATAAATTAGTCATAAATAGGCCCAGTATTATCAATGAAACGCCACGCGCGGTTTTCTCACCCGTTAAAACACAACAGCAGTATGTCATCGTCATTTTTAAATCGTATACTATCCTAGAATACTATTGTGAACTAATATCCTAGAACATTTTATCGATCAAGTATAACGTGCAAAAAATATTGTGTAAACACGTAAATTAATCGAATTCGCAAACAATATTTTTTTTATAGCATATTTTTAATGAATTTTAATGGTCTATCATTGTTCGTTACACAATACGATTATAAACGTATATAATATATACAGACACCAGCACCTACATAAGTAAATTAAAATAACGAACATACATTTTTAAAACATTGTGCTGCAGGTTTCGAGTAGTAGGTAGATATAGTAATTAATAACAATTTAATCGATCAAACAGATCAACTGCACGTCGTAATGCCGTAGTAGTCGGACTGTTGTGGAACACATATTATAATACATGTTTCTAATCCCGTTTAAAGCTATGTGTCTTGTAATCAAATGGTGAAAATAGTTACAATGAATATTATACCAAGCGTGCGGAGCGACGGTGGCAACCCGCCCAATTTAGACGCGCGTGGACGTCAAAAACCACAGTGGCAAACTGGCAAAACATTTTGTCTCAACGGTGAACACATATTATAATATACGAGTGTATTATAGTAGGTATGCTGCGGTACGGCGCCACCCCACACGAGAATCGAGATACACCCAAATCAGACTCGTTTAATAAAGCGTATTACACGTCTGTAATAAATAATATAATACATAATACCTACGACACGGTTGCCTCGAATTAAACAGCAGCAGTACACTCCGAATTCTGAAGTTCGAAATATAGATTGCTTTTTTGCCCACACAAAACTCTTATTTCATGCACACACTATAATAACATTATCCTTCTCATTTATATAATATTATATAATATTATTAGATATGTTATCGAAATATCGAAAAAAAATTAATATGCTCTAGGCGATAATAGTTTTAAATGATCATTGTGAAAAGTTATCATCCAAGGCTACTTACTAAATCCATATAATATCATATATTAAAATAACCGATAGCAAAATAATTGTCTGGCATATATAAAATATTATGTGTCTTCTCGTATACATATTTATAATAATAATCGATTGTTGTACAAGACTATTATTTTAATACCAACATTACAAAGTGGTAGTGAATTAATTAGTGACATGTAATTGTTCACGTAGCCAACCAGCTTACCTATATTGAAACGAATAATTATATAAATATATTAATATTATACATTCCAACAGGTGAATAAGCGCAAGCGGTCAATGTTCGACTATTTAGATACCTGCCTATGTAGGTAATGTGTTTATTGTTCTAATTTTTTCTTGATCGTTTCTATTAACTACATCACCGGTTTCATACATATGATAAACAGCAAGTCTTAGTCTTTTAACTACCAATAAGTTATATTGACGAGGACGCAACTTATAAACGTTAAAATGTGCTTAAATATAATATCTCCAAAAATGTTATTAAATACCTACAGGTAGGTACACTAAAATCGTAGTAATAAAAATAATTTTTTAAAACAAATAGGCACGTTTTAAATTAATGTTTTAATTGACTCGTAAAAATAACAAAGAGTAAACAGAAATAAAACGTAATAGTTTAAAATTAGAGAAAATATAGTTGTATTACTTCGATATGTACTATTAGAAGATTTATTTTCCCTAGAAACTGGTTAAAAATGTATTTAAAAAAGGAAAATAATATTTTTGCTATATCTTGAAGCAAAAAAAAATCTTATGTTTTTAATCAAACAATGACAGTTTAAATTATTTAAATTATCTATATGAATAACCCGGTAAATGGAAGAACAATTTAAATGCACGAAGTATAATATATTGTATTTTTTATAAAAAAAAATGTCTTATATGAATTCACTCTATTTTTAATATAGTTTTATATAACTTTTCAGAAATATAATTTTTCGTTGAATTTTTCAAACGTATTTAAAATTTTAAAATCTAAATAAACATTATTTAGAAAAAATGTTCTATTGTATTTTTGTGAAATTACATTTTCGACGCCATGTCTGCGTTTTGCATAATATACTATTCGAAGTACGACTCATTTGGAAAAATTATGGAGATAAGCACAAAAATATTATAGCACATATTTCTTTACTATAGGAACTCCTTATAAAATCTCAATAAAACGAATATAAAACAATTGAAGCTGGTCCATGGCGGATGGTTCTGGGTTGCAAAAATGTGAAATGGATATAAACATTGCTAACTATTTAGGTAATATACCAACAAAAAAACAAAGACACACATATTATTTACATATTACATATATATGTAAATTGTCTGTAAATTTGACAACCGAGAAATGGCAAAGAAAAATTTGATTGATGACACAAGTTGCTTATCTAATGTAGATTAGAAGTGTGCGTATTAAGGAAATGTTAATAAATATAATATAGAACCTATCTACTTCTTGTTCATTATTTAAAAAAGGATTTTAGAAATTATTTACCTACCTATAGAATATATTATTATTAATCTTTCAATTTTTATTTTTATTAATATTCCGCAAAATGCACATAGTACTATCTAGTCCCTTAAAAATCGTTACAATTGCGGTGATTTATCAAATCGTTATTTAAGAATATTGTGTAACAACTGTAGTTTCATATAATATATAGAAATAAAACTATTAATTTACCTGTTCCAATTCCGATAGTTATGTACAGAGTTACCAGACTGTTGGCGAATACACTAGTCATCAAACAAATGCTCGCAAGTATGGCTCCCGCAATAGTCACCAAACGACAACCATATTTGTTAACGAAAATACTGGCGATGGGTCCTGTAAAAAGAAGTCATAGATATTAGATTTTAGATATTAGATATTTAGATCATAATGAACACTTTTCAAGGAGAAATATTTCACAGGGTTAATTTATGCGTCTATAAAAATTTAAAAATAATAATAGCCTATCATATGGTGTGATAAATCCTTTGAACTAACAAAAAATAAATAAAATATTAACTATAAATTAATATACTTTAATGTAAATACCTACTTTACTTTAATAGATACTAACTACTTCAATATGCGGCATTATTATATTCTTAACACCAAATAGATTTAGGGATTAAAATATATGGGTAGCGTTGCTAATATATAAAAGTTGTAACTAGAAATAGGTATAAGGTTAACTAGAAATTTGTTAGCATCATCATATTGTTAAATTTCATTATTCTTATGAATTCAGACCATTTATATGATTACAAATTAGGGCAACAAATGCATAATATTCTACATTATTTAGGTTTAGTAAATTACGTCTAAAAAATAACGTGATGCATTTATGCGAAAAAACAGGAAAAAAAATAATTTTGTTGCATTATCGGTGTATCTACGTGTTATACACCAATCATACTCAAATAGTTAAATATAATTGGCATTTGTCCAAAAAGTTATGAATGTATTTAATGGTTTTTATTGAAGACCTAACAATCATTATACGGTAGTGTCACTTCATAACTAATAATTTAAATACCTAGTCAAGTCAAGCCAAGTCAAAGCACACTGGTTTGTAGACAAAGATAACTAAATATATTATATGCACAATTACATGAATATTAATTACATGTAAAACAAACACAACACCTATCTACCTACCTATTATTATTATAATAATATAACAAATAATATTATTCTAAATAATTCCCATTGAAAATTAACATATTTTTTTTCAGTGGTGTGAAATGCGGCAGCGTATTACAACTTTCCGTCCGAGAGAATTATAAATTACATTTATTTCATTAATGACAACCGATACCTATGCACAATTTTACCACTGTATTTTAAAATGTGTACCTACAGGTTTCATCTTAGGGAAATAAACGTCTATATCTCAAACATAAATTAATGTTTGATACACAATAAATTATGTATGGAAAAAAAATAATAATTATTTTACATAACGAGTTTATAAATTATAGTGAATCTTTTAATTTAGACTTCACTGAATACTCGTTTCAGATTATTTCATTTCATTTCCCCAAATGCAACAAAGGACTTATGTTATGATTTATATCCTATATTACTAGATTACATAAATATTTAATGTACCTAACTTCATTGTGTTCGTTAAAATTAGGAGCATCATATTAAAATCAAACAAAGTGAAGTTGATACACATAAAAAAAACATGAACCAAAAAATAAATAGATACCTAGGTAATAAACAATAAAATCTATAGTATTTAAATAAAATTAGTTTGGCATATATTATGGCTAAGGTTATTATAATAACAATATACGCCGTGCCGTTTGAATAGCGGCCATTGAGAGCGTGTTTTACACATATTATACCAAACGAGAGAAAAATTGAAAAGAAATTCAAATTTTAATTTAAAATATATTTGCCGGTGTACAATAATAGTATAGTATAATATACATGAGTATACTTATAGGTACTTTAATAACTATAATATTACCTATAGGTCGTACATATACTGTAAAACACAATCAATCAATAGGCATTGAACATTTTTTTTTTTTTTTATAATGCATATAATTTGTATTTTTGATTCAGAAAAATATAGAAAATCATAGAAAAATTAAAAAGAGTTCAAGGCTCAAGTTTTTACAAGATAGGTACTATGATAGTTTACAAGATACAAGATACTAGGTAGTAAAAAAGCGTATAGGTAAGAAAACACAATTAAATCAGATATCACCTAAAGATGATATTACTTCCGAAAAAAGGATACATAGTGTGATACATTTGGATATCATAGGTATCTTATGAACAATATTCCGGACAATTAATATATACATTTCGATAATTGAGCGAGGAACAACTAGCTGTCAGCGATAATATTATGCCAAACAAAATTATAAGATGTTATATTATGAAAGAGACGACAGTGCCAGAATATTAATGTGCTACTATTTACAATTTGATGGCGGCAATTATCAAAATATTTGAAAACAGTTATTGGTTTTCCTACAAAATTAATTCGTTGGAGGAAAACAGCGGTAACCACCACTATAAAGGAAACCATATAAAAACCATATCAAACCATTTAATCATGAACAAATTGCATGTATTTCTAAGAATATTTTTTATTTTTTGAAAACAAATTATACATGCACCAAGCAAAATAAATAGATAAATGGTTGTAAAATATTACAATACAACACACTTGCAAGTTACAAGGTTTATACGTATAAATACAAGTTTATTTTATAACATTAACTACCATATAAGGTTTGAGACTTTTCTTGTCAGTAGTTGTATGCGATAAAAATGACGAGTTCAGGAACATATGGGTTTATTACTTAACAACATTATACCTAGTTTAAATTAATATTATCTTAAAATTCTTAATAAACAGAAATAAATAATTATAATCATAAATATGATATTCTAAATAATTAATATTCTATCTGTACTTTTAGATAACAAAATAATGTAATAGTTATAACATAGTATAATTTTCCAATTATCATACTATATTTTTTATCTTGTAATTTTTTTATGAAGTTTGTAACTACCAAAAAAAATATGTTTATATTTATTATTTTAAGCACGAAAATAAATTATAAACACTCAA
The DNA here is from genome assembly GCA_016617965.1 of Macrosiphum rosae. Taxonomy (NCBI): domain Eukaryota; kingdom Metazoa; phylum Arthropoda; class Insecta; order Hemiptera; family Aphididae; genus Macrosiphum; species Macrosiphum rosae. Next base: position 9,447 of record WHPZ01567386.1, read on the forward strand.
TTGATGTTAGAAATGCATAATATTTAATATAATTTCAACTGATTATTTTTGCATTAAACCTTATAATATATATTTTATAATGTATAAATAACAATATGTTCGACATGAATATACAATTATTTCATAAACAACTAATATTTTTTTTAACAAATAGGTACGCGATGAAATGAATAAATTGAACACAGGTCAAAATTAATTTCTCAGCTCCGTTAATATAACCAATAATAATATTATGAACGCATAATCATTTGTGGACTAGGTAGGTATAGAGTACATGATTTTATTAGATAAACATTAAGCTCTATAATTGCAGCTTTAATAAATAGCAAATTCTATACGTGTCCTATAATATATATAATATTATATATCAAATATGGATTAGATACAAAAAAAAAAATTATTTATAGTTGTCATTTATTCATAATCATTTGATAATAGATCATACTACAACTATGGATAATTTATTTCCAAGTGTATTCGTTAAAAATAATAACGTAAAATTTATTGAAACGACTTAACCATCCACAAGTATTTATTTTTAAATCCTCAAAAATATTTTGTCAGTTAACTTAATATTAAAATTAAATTGCTTTTATATAATATCTTATTCTTGCTTTTGGATAATCAAATCTCAAGTATAACTATGTTAGTCAGGAGATATTCACAAAATATGTCTTATTAAAACAAGTATACTTTATATTTTGATCAGACATTGGCATTAAGTATTAACTCATTATTATAAAGTAATAGCGCCGTTGCCTGCAGTACGCGCGTCGTAAATTATAAATAATAATAATAATAATATATTACTATCTCCACTGCATTCACGCCGTTCATACAACGGAACCAGCGTGCGCATGTCGTGTCATCATTATAATTATTGGTCTTGGAAAAATACGAAAAAAAAATATGTTTTAAGATTAAAACACAGATATCGTTTTGTGCATCACATATTTAAAGTTATTTAATTAAAATGACATTTTCATAAAAAAGTAATCAAATACAAATATAACAATACATAAAAGTATATTTTTACGATTTAAACTTATAATTTTTCATTTTACTTCATATTTTATAGGTAGGTATAATATTGAATATTTTAAATATCTTACGACCTTAATCACAAATGTGAAACATTTATCATAATCTTATGTTTTGCCACATAAGGATATAATAAAAGTATTCGTTATAAATTATAATAGTATACTTACACGGCTCAATTGTTAATAATCTAAGGATAAACACTGTGAACACTGAACACATAGTGTGCGTGCGCCGCTGTTTAGGAATTTGGCACCCTGTGGCAGTACAAATACTAATCACCCACCCATCTCTTCAAAACAATAAAAAAAAAAATAATAATAATAATAATAATAATAGGAACCGATGAGTTTAAATTCGAATTTTATTACGATGATAAATATACAATATTATATTATATCCTAACCTATCTTATAATATTTATATACCGTCTCCACCCATTAAGCAGTACCGCCCGAGGCATGTGCACTATAAAATCAGAGTAGGTACTCATCTAACCATGCGCAGGACGCAGAATCCTGTTCGGATTCATATCGGATACCTCTACCTGTATTTTATAAAACAATATATTATAATAATAATGCCAAATAACTCATATGAGATTTCCTAATAAGACATGCATACCTATTATACGTACTCAAAAATGATGGATACGAATAACATTAATTGTAATACGTAAGAGGTACGAGTAACATTTATAATACGTACGAGGGGTGGTGAAGTGAGCATTATTATAAAATGATTCTCGTTTTTTATACATAATATATATTTATTAAATTATAAACTCGCATGTGAAACGAAACACGTCGTCAATGGTGGATGCCGACGCACATCTTGCGGCGTGAGATCACGATAAAAAAAAACCTATCAAAAGCGTCGAACGTTTAAATGAAATCATTTTATTCAACTCGCGTGAGCACATTGATCCACGAGGCTTACACCGGTTTTCACTCGACAGTTTTTTCAAGTCGAGACTAATAATTGTGGCAGTGAGCCCCTTGACGATATAGAATTTTTTTTTTAACAACACTGCTGAAATAAATATATTACAAGCCGAATGCATGTATTAAATAAAAAGTTGGCTGAAGTAAAGAGTTAGACAGACTCGTACATTTCTTATGTTAAGGATTCCGTATATTAATTACTTAAGACCTATAGCATAATATGATTTTGACAGTTTAAAATTGTACTGAAACAATAATGAACTAGGTATAAAATATACTGTTTCGTAAATATGAACTAACAAAAAAATTAAATAATTAATATCTATAAGACTATAAACATAGGTACTTAGAACTTAAATTATGTCTGACCAATGGCCAGAGCTGCCGCGGTCTTTATTTTTAATAATAAAAACAAAAATTATGTCTATCTGCTATCACACAATAAATATCGAAAAATAAAAATTATTATTTTTTTATTTATAAAAATATAGATACCTACTATTTACCTACTAAACACATTAAATATACCTTTAAAATTACAAAAAAAATCTATTGTATTGAAATATACTGTAATGAAAAATGTAATTTGAATAACTGCTCTAAGAAAACATTAGCAATAATGTGTGATAAATGAAATAAATCCAAGTAATCGAAAAAGTAAAAAATGCAACTCCTATAAAATCTCATTATTCATTAATAGGGAACGGATTTATATGTAATAAAAATACAAAAATATGTACATATATATGGAAGTATAATTTATAAAATATGTGCTAAAAATATCCAAATATGTGGGAAAAAAATTTAATTAAATTAAAAAAAAAATACAATTAAAATTATTAAAATTATTAAATTATCAAAATGATTTGTTGCATTGAATTATTAAAATTTCTTTTACATTTTCGAATGTTAAATGTCGCCTATTAGGTCTCAAAATATTTTTAAAACGGCTAAATGATCGTTCCACATCAACCGATGTAATTGGAGCATATTTGAAGCGCATAATATCAGAAGGCGATAATTCCAAATTTTTAGAAATGTGTCTGCCACTCATTATGTCATTGATTGTTTTAAAATCAATATAGCCTGGATTTTTTTCTGTAACTGCATGAATTTTCTTTTTTACAACATCTCCTATTGGTCCGCTTAAGAGTTTTAATTTTTCAATCGCTGATTCAACAATTTGCATACTATCATTTAAGGACGTATTTTTTGTTTCTAATTTTGTAATTGTATGTGCAATGAAACTAAAATTCACTGTGATGAAAATTAAATTATTTTTCAATGTTTCATTTTGCATAATATTTTGAGCTTTTCCAATAGCGATAGAAGTTTCTGGATCTAATTTTGAAATAATTTCTTGTATT